>PVJI01003123.1:0-130256 GCA_004026765.1 Micronycteris hirsuta
GGGGACAAGGGTATTCAGGAACTGCTATAAAGGACACATGGACAAAACCAAGGGGGAGGGGGGAAGCAAGGGAGGGAGGTAGGTTTGCCTGGGGTGGGGTGGGGGGAGGGTAAATGTGGACAACTGTAATTGAACAACAATAAAATAATTTTTAAAAAAGTAAAAAATAATAAAAATAAATAAAATCTTAAAATCCCCCCCAAAAAAATAAATAAAATAAAATAAAATAAAATACGGTGCTGTAGGGGAGCTCTGTGGATACCCTGGACTGTCAGACAGATGCACAAGACCTAGAGCAAAGTAAGCCTGAAACATTGCTAAAGGCAAAAATGACAAATCTAAAGCTGTCCTCCTTTGGGTACATCATGAGAAGGCTGGTTTTTTTGGAAAGACAGAAAAGCTGGAAAAAAAAACCAAAAACAAAAAAAGAAGGCAGCAGGAAATGAGGAAGACCAAATATGAGATGGATTGACTCCATAAAAGAGGCCGCAGGCCTGAATCTACAGGAGCTGAGCAGGGTGCTGAGAACAGAACATTGTGGGCATCCTTCCTTCATAGAGTCATCAGGTGTCAGAGCCGACTCAATGACACTTAACACACACTTACAGAGTTTGCTACTATTCGTGGTTCCAGGCATCCGCTGAGGGTCTTAGAACGTATCCCCCGCAGATAAGGGGGGCTGTTATATTTACATTCGTATCTGAGGTACAGTGGGGCCGTCTCTGTGGGACTGAGCCCTTAACCTATAGAATCTGATGCCATCTCCAGGCAAATAGTGTCATCATTGAGTTGAATGGAACACCAGCTGGTGTTGGAGAATTGTTGGTGGTGTGGAAAAAAAGCACACACACACTTACACTCTTTGTAATTGGGCTCAAAGCCCTTTAATAACTCATAACATACTTTATGTATATAGTATTGGCTCAATAAAAGAAAACTGCCATTGTTGTAACAATAACGACGATAATAATAATGTTTTTCCTGGTCTTTGGGCCACTATCATGAGTAGGTCCAACAAATCATAATGTCAAGTGGACCCCAAAAGAGGCCACTCCCAGACTGTGGTAACACAATGACTTGTCAAATTTTCTTTTGTATCCCTGAGAAGAAAGACTTCTACTAATTGTTCATCCAAAATCATTTTAGAATACCTACTATAATATCATGCAGATGCTGAAAACAGAAAGATAAATAAGACCTCAATCCTGTCCTTCAAGAGTTCAGTCTGGAGCAGGGAGCAGGTTAGGTCTGTGGAAACTCTGGAACAGCACTGCAGACCAGGGAGGCAAGAGTCAGGCCACAAAAGGCAAACAGAAATTATGAGGGAAGGGGATGGTCTGAACAAGGAAGAACGACCCAGCCAAGGAAAGAACCTTTGCAAAGGTACAGAGAGAGCCTGGTACACTCTTGTCATTTAGCAAGAGTGTCCCTGAGTGAGGGGAAGGGGCAAATGTAGAAGGACCATCTGCACAAAGAATAAATTTCAGCAGGACAGCGATGTGATCAAATTTGTTTTTGAAAGACTCCATTTAGGTGGGTATATTAGCCTATAAGGGCTGCCATAAGAACTTACCAGAGACTGAGTGGCTTAAACAACAGAAATTTATTTTCTCATAGTTCTGGTGATTGGAAGTCCAAGATCAAGGTGGCTGCAGGTCTGGTTTGTACTGAGGATCTCTCTCCTTGGCTTGCAGATGGCCACCTTCTTGCTGTGTCCTTACATGGTGTTTTCTCTGTGGTGTGAACATCCCTACTGTCCCCGTCTTCTTATGAAGACACAGCATATTAGGTTAGCACCCACCCTTATGACCTCATTTAACCTTAATTACTTATTTAAAGGTTCCATCTCCAAAACGGTCATATTGAGGTTAGAGCTTCAATATATGTACTGGAGTGTATGTGGATGGGGGGGACAGTGGGTGTGGCTGACACATTCAGTCCATGTCAGTGGGCAAGTGTGGTGGCAGAGAGGTGAAAGAGCAACAATCCAAGCGAAAAATTGTGAGGCCTGCACTGAGTTAATGGGAGCAGGAATAAAGTAAAGGGGAAGTATCTGAAAAATAAAAAGTTGATATGATTGATGAGACAAGATAGCTGGTTAGCTGTGGTATGACTTAGGCAGCTGTGTAAGGAATAGTCAGACCGTGCACTGAGGTGGAGGAAAAACAATATGTGGGCAAAAGGTGAAGAATTCGCTTTTTCATTGGTTTTGAGGTCCCTGGGAGACATATCAGTGGAGAAATTAAACAGGTAGTAGGTGTGAGGTCTGGCTCAGGAAAGAAATCTAGGCTGGAAATACAGACTTGGGAATTCTCAGCATGGATAGGGGCTGGGTAAGGACATGAGAGTAAGTGAAACCACCCAAGGAAAGTAAGTAGAATGAAAAGAAGACATGGCCAAAATCCAAACCTCAGGAAAAAACACTTAAAGAGTGGGTGGGATAAGAGTTGCTTGCAAGGGTGCCTGAGAAAAAGAACCAGGAAGGTAATTGAGAAATCAAGAGCTTGCGAGGTGACAAAAGCCAGGGGAGCAGAGGGGTTCAGGTAAGGCCTGGTCAGTAGGGTCAGATGCCACAAAGCCATTCCCAACATGCATTGAAAACATGCATGTGAAAATAGAGTAGCACACAGGGATCATCTGTGATGGCCATCAAAACAGTTCTAGCGCAGCACAAGAGGCAGAAGCCACTCTGGGGTGGGGGTGTCTGAAAAGGGGGCATAAGGAAGGAGGTGAGCAAACCCACTCTTTCAACTTGTTTGTATGAAGAAAATAACAAGGAGAGAATAAGAACTAAAAGGGGATTTAGAAGCAAATTACAGACTTGATTTTGTTCAGGTAAAAGACTTAAAACGTGTATATGCCAAGGGGATATGCCAGTAAATAGTAGACTGAAAATATAACCAAGTGTAGGAAACTGATGGTATAAGGACTCCAAGGAAACAGGACGTAACAGGGGCAGGCGGAAGGGGAGGCATAGGGATCTATTGCAGGGACCAGTTAGGTCCTTGACGTCAGAAGAGAAAATGAACGCGCTGCGGCCCTTCCCTCTCCCCACCTTGTCCTCCTGTTACCTCTCATGCTTCACTGGAGGCCTTTGCCTGCTCAGACATCTCCCCCTTTTTGAGGAAAAACACATTTTTTTCCAGGATGGGCTATCATTAGCTAGACATCTGGGATTCGGCACAGTCCCAAGTGCCTAGTAGTTTCAATAAATGTTTGCTGAATAAATAAATCTGGGAGTGGTGCCTTAGCCTGTTCAGTGCAGACCTTGTTCTCTCATGGTCATGGAGAATGGACCAGACAGTGGTCAGGTGAAAAGAAAAGGCAGATACTCTTGCAGGGAAGGTCTCTGGGTAAGATTCATTTTTCATTCCATGAACATTTACTCAGAGCATGGTGCTGCCTTCAGCCATAGAACAGACAGCTTGAGGCAACTAATTCACAAGGACTCCTTCAAACTGGAGGATTCCCTGCTCCCTGCAAATGACAAATCAGTGGCTTCCACACGCACCCATCTGCCACGATCTGGAGCCCAAATATTCTTCCTGAATCCTCAGTATCGGGAAGCAGATCACAACCAATTTTTCTTTCTGTCAACAGGAGCTAAGGAATAATTATGCCCAATTGACATAAGCAGCTCCAATTGCCTTTAGAATTTGGCCTGCAGCCCAATTTTATTTCTCTAGCTTGTGCCACGGCCCATGAGCAGTACAATTTGTTTCATTTCTTTCTCTAGCTTTTTAGAATATTCAAAAAGCTCAGTGAAACCAACCAAGCGTGTTCTTTAAGAATAATTTTGAGCACAATCCATAAGCCAAGTTAATATGATATATAGTCTGAGAGAAATTCAGTTGAAAGCATCTAGATATATTGTTTTTAAATGATATGCACATGAGTAAAGTATATTGCACACAAATAATTTTAAAATGCTATTGGTAGGCTGAGTATAAATCACAACTGTAAATGGGTGTACATGCACACCCATGAGCAGTTTTTAAAAAATTATTTTCCTAAGCTGGCTGTTTGAAATTTAGAGTGTATGTTTCCAGAAATAATAACATAAATGGCAGGCAGCTTCCCAGGGTCATCTCGAACAACCAACTTCACCTCTCGTTCAAATGGACTAAGTGGACAGGTCTGGTTTCCGGGGAGAGTGGGGAAGAAAAAGAGAATTAAGGGAGCATAGGACAGGGAAAAAAGCACAGCTCCAGCTAAAAACTGTGAGTGGGCAGTGATCCATGCACCTTCCCCTTTCCAAGACCCCATGCTGCACTGAGTCTCAGGTTTTCTGCAATCCTTTCCCCAAGCTCAGACCTCCACTTGATACCAGCAGCTCTCTCTGTACCAACTGTGCTTACCCCTGCCCACGGGCAAGTTCATGTTCCCTCAGAATCATAAATCTTACCCCACGAACAGACCCACACCACCTGCGGGCTTGTCCTCAGGACAGGGCCCAGTCTGGAATCAGCAGTGAGGCCCAGACGAAGGAGGGTTTGCTTGACTCACTTAATGAATGCTTGTTCAGTCTTGTGTTCTTTTCTTTCAAACTATATTAGCTGCTAACACTCTAAAGCCAGGAGTAGAAAGTAGATATTACTAGTACTCACTAATATCCACTTATCCTTTTCTGGGTCACACTTCACAGCCCGTCAGTACTGGTGGGGCTGCAGGACTGCTTCTGGTCAACAGTGTGTGAGCAGAAATGACATGTGTTTTGAAGCCGAGGCAGGAAAAGCTCCTATGTGTGTTCTCTAGTCTCTCTGTTTCTCAGGGTATCAGTTTCCTAGGGCTGCTATCACAAAGTAGCACAAGCTGAGTGGCTTAAACCCAGAAATTATTGTCTCCCTGCTCTGGAAGCTGGAAGCTGGAGATTAGGGTGTTGACAAGGCCATGGTCCCTCTGCAGGCGCCAGGGCGGGGTCAGTTCCAGGCCTCTCCTCACTTCCGGTAGCGCCTCGCTTCGTGGCAGCGTAATTCTTCGCGTGGCCTTCTCCCTCTGTGTCCACAACTTCCCCCTTTTAGGACACCAGTCATATTGGATTAGGGCCTACCTGATGACCTCATTTTAATTTGATGACCTCTATAAATACCCTAATAAGGTCACATTCTCAGGCACTGGGCGTTGAACCTCCAACATATGTTTTTGGGGAGCTATAATTCAACCTGTAACACTTGGCCCCGGGAACACAAAGGCTTGGGGTTGAGATGGTGGAGCCTGGTCCCCAGGGTCAGTGCACAGAGGGAAGTTTCCTGGAGAGCTGCCCAGATTCCCAGAGGACTGCACATGAGGGAGGAATGAACTTTTGTTAAGACGCTGTGATTTCAGGGCTATTTGTTATCACAGCATAGGCTGGCCTAACTACCTAGCGATACAAGAATATTTCATGTAAAAATCCAGATTTCTTCCTTGGGAGATCTAGTCTGCTGGGTTTATATCTTAATGGCAGCCATCAGCAAGCAGGCAACTGAAGAGCAGCAGTTTTTTTTGTTTTTTGTTTTTTTTTTATGGCATTTTTTATTGTTGTTCAAGTACAGTTGTCTCCATTTCCCCCACCACCACTCTCCCCTGCCCCCACATCCCTACCTCCCACCCTTGATCCTACCCCCCTCTGGCTTTGTCCATGTGTCCTTCATGCATGTTCCTTGATGACCTTTCCCCTTTTTCCTGCCATTATCCCCTCCCCCTTCCCCTCTGGTTACTGTCAGTTTGTTCTTTATTTCAATGTCTCTGGTTCTATTTTAGAGAGCAGGAGTTTTCCTTAGGCTGAACCAAACACTGCTCCCCAGTCCCCTGCTCCCTGCAAACCACACGACTCCCTGCTATTGCACCCCAATTTTTATTCAGCTACCATTTTCCATTACATGTCTGTTGCTATTTTTCTTACTCTTACCTGGCTTTATTTATTTATATTACCTGCCTGGACTCTTTAAACTTGTGAATCTGCCAACTCTGCTCTAAACTGGTCTTATTATTCATAGCTACCTCCTTACTTCCCTTTCTGAAAGTTATAAATTATAATTTGTGTGTGTTCACAATAGCTCCCTAGTTAGCTGCAGGTTTTAACACAGTAAGTTCCTCCTACCTCAGAGTTCATAATTACCTGTTTTTCTGATTCACTTTTAATGAATGTAGAGGCATAAACACGTTTCAGGGGCAATTTCAAATATTATGTTGAAAACTCATCATAACATCATCAAGAGAACTTCATACTCATAACAATTCTAATGAGTTAGAGGCAGCAATATCACCCTCTCTTTACCGAGGAAGAAACTAAAGAGAAATGACATTAGGCGATGCCACTGCAGTCCCAGAACTGGTCGTTGGTGAAGGTGGCCCAAGTTTGCAGCCATGTGGACTGAAAAGCAGTGCTCTTTCCAATGACGGGGCCTCTGCTTCTTCAGAGACAAAAGTAGTTATTAGATAGGAAGAAGGAGTTTCCAAACTTACATTTAGTTGTGTAAGTTTCGTTCCAGCCAAAGCTCACACAGAACAGCCGAAGTCATAAGTGGCACTGGCTGTCACAGAGGGGAGCTCCAGCGTCAGGTGAGTGATATTTTAATACTGGCAGATGTTTTGACCAAGGGACATTTGACTCGGGAAAAAGGACAATCAATTAAACTTTCAATTTTTTTTTAATTACCAACTTTCCTTTTTATTTTTTTTATTTCAATTTTCCTTTTTAAATTACCAAATGTAGTGGGTTGAATGGTGACCTAAAAAAAGTATATCTACAATCTAATCCTTGTGAATATTATCTTATATGGCAAAAGAGTGAATGTTGCCTTATTTGGAAAAAAATGGTGTCTTAGCAGATATGATTAAAGGCACTGAGATAAGGAGATGAATCTTATCCTCCTCTGGGTCCTACTTCCCAGCGCCTTGGTGCATCCTCCCCTTTTGAAGCCCTAAATCCAATGACAACTGTCCTTAGAAGAAGCAGAAGAGAAAACACAGCCACAAGACCAGGAAATGACCACATGAAAACACAGGCAGAGATTAGAGTCCTACAGCCACACAAGGAAAAACTCGGTCCATCAGAATCTGGAAGAGACAAGGAAAGAGTCTTCTTTCCTAGGGACTTCGGAGGAAGCACGGCCCTGCTGACACCTTGATTTATGGCCATCAAAACTGTGAAAGAATAATTTTCTGCTGTTTTAAGCTGCCAAGTGTGTGGTAATTTGTTACAGCAGCCACATGAAACCAAAACACCAAGAAATTGTGAAAACCCAATGAGCCCATACTACACTTTTCCCACACAAGCAACGCCATCCAGGGCAGTGAAGTAGGGGGAGATCAAGTTGAAGGCTGTGATGAGGGTGCATGAGGTTCAGAGACAGGGCGAGGCTCAAAAGTTCTCTAAGAATTCACTTACGCCTTGGCTGGCCCAGATCTCAGATTCTCATTCATCTACCTGACTGAAAGACACTTTGTATAAAGATATTCAGCCCTTTATTCTCAGCTGCAGACGGCACAGGAAATTGCCAATTACATTTCTAGCAGTGCTCTCAGAACTTTTGGTAATATACATTTTCATCTCATAATATTCCTATGTAATGCTGGTTTGGGGAGATAAGCCTGATGCTCCTAAGAACTTATCCTAGTTTAATAAGACTTCTAAGAAATATCTTTAATATTTTTCTGACTAAAAGTAATAAATATGCATAAAAATTCAAACAATAGATAAGTGAATAAAAATAGAAAATCAAAATCACCGTAACAGGAGGAGCTGGGGTAGAATAAAGATCAAGGGCAACTACTGTATACGTTATTGATTATTAGAACCAGTGATCGTCCGGTTTTACAGGATCATTTTGTGCAGCCATGCCATGACACAGTGTCTGCACCGAAATGACTGAGTCAAGATGACTCTTGTATCAAGATAGTCACATCAACGTGCCCTGCTTCACTCCTAGAACTGTACACACCCTGCCCCTGACCTTACAATGCCCAGAAAATCTGTTAAGGGATTTCCGGAAACCCCTAAGAGATCTTTGGGACACAGTTTTTAAAAATACTGGATGAGATGTTCTTCAAGTGCCTTTCAGCTATAACATTGAATACCTGGGTGTAGATGTGAATGTGTTTAATAGGCAGTCATAAAATAACACAATACAACAGAAAGCTATTGGAATGGATACCCACAAACCAGTTAATGCCTGCCAGCAATCAGAAACTAGTGGGTCCTGCCTTTATTGATACTTATAATTGCAACATAATAATGTTTTTACTTAACTGATGGCAGCTGTCTCCAGGAGGAGCTATTAGCACATTAGGTCTTTACTAAGGCTGGCAAAGAAATAAATAATGTCTGCAATTTCTTTTTTGTTTACAAGGTTAATTGTTGTTTAATAGTAGTATTTTGATGTGTTAAGAGCTCCTGAGGAATTATATATGCAAACCTCAGACTAAACACAGACGTCTCAACAATCTACTAATTTGTAAGTTGTCGACAGACCCAAGGTAGACCTGATGGTAGACCTGATGATCACACATTCCTTCTGATTTTTTCATTTGAAACAACAGTGCTTATTTAGCAATATACAAAGCTAGAAACTCTGGGCACAGGTACGATGTTCTTGAGAAACATTCAATGTTCCTGAGGAGGAAACTATACACCTGTTAGGTAGATTACTGCATGAACAGCATTTACAGGATGCAAAGAGAAAACTAGTCCAGTTGGTTGAAATATATAATCTCTTTTACACATTACTGGAGGTGGCTTGCTAAAATTTGTTTAGAATTTTTTTTAAGTCTATTCCATTTGTTTCAGTCACTGTTAATTGGTTACTTTGCTACTTGCTGCCAAATATACCCTAACTTACCTAGGCACAGTTCTTTAGACACCACTCCTCTTGGAGTAGGACAGGACCTAAGAGATCATTAATTTCAGTCCCACCAAAGAGAAGGGTGGAGGCCAGAGAAAGGAAAGGATTGGCCCAAACCACATGGCAGCAGCAAAGCCTGGACCAACCAGGGCCCAGGTCACCAATCTATTTCCTTGAGGCCTTAGAAGATGGTTTCAGTTGTGCCATTACTGCCCATTGTAGCTTTCCCAGTTTGTACACAACAGCTCAAATCCTAACACACAAATTAGACACACAGGCAGAAAGGGAAAAAAATGATGATGATGATGACAATGATGGTGGCAATGAATGAGGAAGAGAATGAGAAGAAGAAAACGCTCTATTTAGTGAGAGCATAGGACCAGATGCTTTCTAAACACATCTATTGTAATATTTACAGCATCTGTCTGTGGTAGGTAATACGATTATTCTAACTTTGCAGATAAGGAAACAGTGATGCTCAATGCCTGAGGTTGCCCAGTAAGTGGCTACCAGTAAATGTGAAGTCCCAGATCTGACTTCAGAGTCACATATAACACTCTGGGCTATGCAACCTGTGGGAAATCCTGCCCATCCCCCAAGTCTAACAGGGACTAGACAGGGACACACACAGTCCCGGCTGGGTTTGGCTAAGGAAGCCCGAAGAAAGGCTCAGGTTGCTACAGCAGCCCCAAACGGCGCTTCTGATGTTCTTGCTCTCTGTGGTGCATTCACTTACCAAGACAATCATCTCAAATAGGAATTCCAATGAAGCTCAGAGCAAATTAATTAGCCGTGCAGCAGACACATTAAGACTCTAGGAGCAGTTACCATAGTAGGTAACCTTGCATGTTTTACTAAGTGTGGCGTTTTCATTGCAGCTCACGTTGAATAATGAATAATTTTCCCTGCCCCCTGCTACACAAGTGAATGATGACAAGCCCTTTGATAATTCAGTGATGTTGTATTAGTCTGACGGCAGAATATCCACATTTTTTCCTAGGCCATCATCCACTTATCCTAATGGTCTCTTCCCCTTTTCCTCTCTCTGTCTCCCACAAATTTCACCATATGCCTTGAAAGAAAATGGAGCTCTATTCCTGGCTACAGAGGCAGCATGTACTGGCAATGCCCAGCAGGAGCAGGCCCGTGTGGGAATGGGAGAGTGCTGGATGCCACTGGCATTCCAGGCAACCCAGAGGCAGTGCTGCTGCCCAGCAGCCTCAGCGCCCACCTGACCACACCTTGCCTGAGGCATCATACAGCATTGCCTTCGAGGAAGACAGTTCCAACACCCTCCACGGCTTTCCAGGCCCTGCCCTGCTTTCTTAGTCTTTAGAAAAGTTGTATATTTATTTGCTTTTAATGTTATTTCCCTGCTTTGACTGTAAACTCTGTGATAGCAGGGACTTTGTTTTATTCACTGCTGTGCTGGGGAGACAGCACTAGAGCAGTGCCTGGCACACAGAAGAAATGCAGTGCCGTTGGCTGAGTGGATGGATGAAGGCTCCAAGCATCTGCCAGCGCACCAATTTCACTGCGGGGTTCCTGGCGAGGTGGAGGGGAGAATGAATTCATTCCCATGGAGCAAGGCTTTCACCCAGTCCCCCACTGGACATCTGTTTTCTGAGGTTAACCCCTCCCCTTCTCCCACCCAGTCTCCACAAATGCTCCTCAATTGTCCCAACAATCTGGGAGGCATGTGTCATCAAAACAAAGCCAGAGTCACTTTGTTCTGATGGCGTGTACCTCCACCTTAGAAATTTCTTTGGCCAAACATCAATAGGGAACTGACTAAATAAATGATGGCACATTTATAAGATAAAATACTATGCAACCATTCAAAATTTGGTTGATGGGAGAGGGAAAGGGGGAGAGAGAAGAAGAAAGAGAGAACAATGGCCAACACTTTGTTTAATGGAAAAAGTAAGGCATAGTACTACATACACAGTATGATTATATATGTGAAAGAGATATACACGTATATTAATATTTACTTAGTGATCTTTGGAAAGACACATAAGAAATTGCTAATGGAGGCTGCCTATGGGAAATAGAACTAGAAAACTGTGAAAGGGTGGAAGGAGACTACTTTTTAGGATTTTTTGGTCCAGTCTGAAGTTTTAGTTTTGGGGTTTTTTATTTCTAGTGTGTTTGAATTTTTATGTACATCAAATAAACATAATTATAAACTAAAGGAAATAAAGAGTGTGGGTGGGCAGGGAAGCAAAGCCATCAATCAGAATTTACCCAACCAAAGCAGGAATATGATGCCTTGGGGTGTCTGCTGAGAACACGGTCTTGAGTCTTCACCCTCGCAAGAGTGAACCTCAAAGCACACAACAGCACCTGCCGATGCCAAGGCCAAGGAAACTCAGTGAGCCAACAATTAACTTAAAATGCATTTGCTCAGAAAAGCTATTTAAATGTAACTATGAGGTTGGTTTCCCCGGAACTTTTAGTTCCCCCAGCCATTCTTTTCATAGAAAATATTTTTTAATCAGAATAAATTGCCTTCTGTGACAACAATAGAATGTAATGAGTGTTTGGAAATGTTCTATCTATCAAAGAACTCTCAATCACATCAACTCCGTTTTCTGGGATGTATTTCTTACTGAATTATTTATTGTCTGCTGGTCCCATTGCCTGTGTTCACCACTTGTTAATATGTCCTATAAAACTGTTAGGTCAATTTTGGGGAGTAAGAGAGAGAGAGAAAGAGCAAGGATTTTGTTCCGGCGTTAACCCCTGGGAAGGATCCAGCCTGCTCCTCTCTGAAGGGAAGTATGAACTCTGCCGAGGGGGTGAGAGCGCTGCCTCTCTGCCAGGGAGACCCCATGGCCACTGATGATGACTTTCGGTGGCTGGTCAAGTCTTGTTCCAGAGGAAGGAGGGAGTTAAGTCAGGATCCAAGAAACACTCAGTCTAGGCCATCCTCACCTCCCACAAATTTTCCCAGGCCCCTCATCTACTCCTACACATACCCCGTCACCTAGAACTACACCTCCAACTCTACCTACACCTCCATTTATTCCTGTATCTACTCCTATACCTAACCAGTACCAAGATATCTATACCCCTTCCCTTTGACTGAACTGGACAAAAGACTGAGGTGGACTGAGCACAGACAAGGGAAACGGAAGGCTGGTGAACTTCATGCTTGAGAGAAGGAGAGGACGCCTTTCTCTGAAAGTGATTTTGCACTATTTGGCACCATCAAGGAGCCCGTGGCAGAAAGGACAGTTCCTTTCTGGTTGCCAAGGAACAAACAGCACTGAATTTTATACTTCCAAGACAGCTGAAAGGAGAGGGGGGCTGGGATAAGCATTGAAGAGAAAGGCCAGTGGCATTAATTTCTGGGCAAGTCAGATTAGATGGCCGGCACAGATGTAGATGAGTTAAGCTGGGCATACAAGTTTGTTTACTTATTTATTTATTTAAAATAGTTTTATGGCATATGGGTTCAGGTTCATATCTTCCTGTCTATTTTGCATCTTCCTGGAATTAAGGGAAAATTGCTAATGTAATCAGCAAATTCTTAGATCACTGACAGTTGTTGAGGGTAATTGAACACAAATGCATTTTAATTTAAGAGCTGATTAGCTAATAAAAGAGGTGCCATTTAGAGCTTCAGTCCTCTAATTTAAGGCCCTGACAGTCAGTATCGAGTCGTTCAGGACAGAACCCACAGTACGCCCTTATTAGTCTTTCATACCTAAATGTGAATCAATACATTTTAGACCTCCTTTTAAGAATAGCATTCAACAGAAGGAAGAGGGACAGGACATGGTCCTGAGTGTCCGAGGGAGTAGAAGCGGAGGTGCCACCATAGGATGTGGGAACCGGGAAAAAGAGATGGAAAACAGAGTATAAGCACCAAAGACAAATTTAACTGCTTTTCTTGGGGGGCTGGGCTCTCTGGCAGCGGAGAGCCTTGCCCACTTCATGTACCTCAGTGCTCTGTCAGAGAGCACGGGGTTCCCCGGCATCTCCGGATTCACGTTTCTATCTTGAAGTCTTTCTATGGAGAGTAGCCTCATCCAGGGGTGTCTGCCAGCTATTCAAGCTGTGTTTGTCCTTGATCCATTCATCTCATTAGCATCAGAACAGCATAACCTCACTCAGAAGTTTCACAGGAATCACTAGACAGCATCACCTGTGCCTGGCCATTTCTTCTCCCTCTTAACCACGGTAATACACGTCTTGAAAATCCTCATTACGTAATACACATAGACTTCATAGTGGTTTATGCATTCGTCTGCATGTCTGTTATTGTCAATTTCTTGAAGAATCAACCCTAATGTTAAATGTAACTTCATTAAGAAAGCGATTAGTCTAAATTCAAGCTGACTCCATAGCCAGAGATCTGACACTTAGGGAAAACTAAACCTCACCACTATGGGTTAAAATGCATCCCCCAAATTTATCTGTTGAAGTCCTAACCCCTGGTACTTCAGAGTGTGACTGTATTTGAGAATCTTTGCAGATGATCAAGTTCAAATGAAGTCGTTAGGGTGGTTTCTATTCCAGTATAACTGTGTCTTTATTAAAAGGGAGACTTGCGCACAGAGACAGATACATGTGCATCAGAAAAATGCCACTTGAATATGAAGGCAGAGATCGGGGGGGGGTGTTTACAAGCTGAGAAACAATAAAAATTAATAGCAAACCACCACAAGCTGAGACAGAGACATGGAACAGATTCTCTCTCACAGTCCTCAGCAGAAACCAACCCTGCCAACCTTAATCTCAGACTTAATCTCTAACTTCCAGAACTGTGAGACTATAAACGTCTGTGTTTAAGTCACCCAGTCCATAGTACTTTGTTACAGCCGCCCAAGCAAACTAATATACTAACTTTCGAAGCCCTAACTCAAGATCTATTGATATAAACCCTGATATCTAAAAATACTCCTTTCTCTACCCAACCATTTCAGGAATCATCCTTCGGTCAAACAGCTCCAAGCAGAGACGGGTCTTGAGTTTCCAACTGGAGAAAGAAAAACTGGGATTTTGGTCCTGGTTGACTATTTGTGTGAACTTAAGCAAATCGTTCTGTAACCCTAGGCCACCGTTTCTTGATTGCCATGTGAGTCAGTTGAACAAAATTTTGATTAGCAAATAGATTTCATCTCTTGTGCCTATTCTGGTTTATAGCAGCAACGCAGAGCACAGTCCTGACCACTCTATGTGGACCAGATCCCTGCGTCTCTGAGCCTGACCTGCTGGCCCTGCTCATCTCATCAGGTGAGAATCAGGTAATTTAATGATTTATACCCATCCCTTTTGCACACTGTTCCAACAAGCTCTAGGTGAGACTTTCCATTCCCACAGAGCAAGCACTTCAGCTTGCCACTCAGATGCCTTGACTAAGTAGAAAAAGTGCAATGATCGACCAGCAATGCTACTGTGGATATAAGATGGGAAATTTGCCCCACATGACCTGTGGGTTTGCCATCCTTAGACTGATTGATGTCTGAGCCCTTCCAAATCTAAAAACTTTACAATTTCTTCCTTCACTGATCCAGGGCTGCTTATTATTGCCCTCATTATCACTTTTAATCACTGCTGCTGCTTTACGCTATTCTCTCCCAAACCATCTGCTCTTTATTTTTCTTTCTTCCCCCTACCTCTTCTCCAACTGTGATGGTTAATTTAATGTGACAACTTGACTGGGCTAAGGGATGCCCAGAAAGCTGGTAAGACATTATTTCTGGGTGTGTCTGTGAGGGTGTTTTCAGAAGAGATTAGCATTTGTATAGGGAGACTGAACACAGCCGATAGCTCTCACCAAGGTGGGTGGGCACTATCCAATCTATTGAAGACCTGAATAGAACAAAACACAGAGGAAGAATACATCTGCTCTCTGGTTGAGCTGAGACATCCATTGTCTCCTGCCCTGGGACACTGGTGCTCCTGTTTCTTAGGCCTTTGGACCCAACCAGGAATTGCACCATTGCCCCTCCCTGCCCCCCCTCCCCGCCATTCTCTGGCCTTTGGACTCAGACTGGATTACACCGCCAGCTTTCTTGGTTCTCCAGCTTGCATATGGCAGATCATAGGGACCTCTTGGCTTCCATAATCATGTAAGGCAATTCCTATAATAAATAAATCAATCTATCTATATATGTATGCACATACATGTATTTGTGGATATATGGATATATCCAATTGGTTTTGTTTCTCCGGATAACCCTAGTACACCAGCCTCTTCCTGCTCTCTCTCTCCTACGCTTCTTGGCTCTGGTGCTGACAGAGTTCTCTGTTACAGCCATCCCCAGACAATTAAAATGTACTTTTTCTTCTGGGCTAATAAAATGACCAATCACAGGACATTGTCTATGACCTTTCAACTTAATTTCTTAGCTGTTTTCCTCACTGGTTACACTAGTCTCTTTTTAAGTCTCCCGTGGTAGTGCTGGGCAGCTAGGAGTGGTGGGTACCGATGAACTGGGGCAGTGTTGTAGTACCGCAAAGAGCCCTCCCAACACTCAGTGATTGACAGGAGGTAAAAACCACAGCCACGGTTTCTGAAAAGGAGGTGATTACACTGCAGCAAACAAAGTCCTATTTTTATCTACAGCTTTCCATGCATTATCCTGTTTGATCTTCACAACCTTGTGATGTAGGCAGTACGAGAACTCTGTAATTCCCACACTACATTCAGGAATCAAAATCAGAAAAACAAAGTGACTCAATTACACAGAATTAAAACATTTCAGGTTGTGTCATTTCACCAGTCACTCGACAAATTATTTAATGTCACTCAAGGTATTATCACATGTGAGTAGATCCTTTTCACTAAAACTATCGAGATCCACCGAATGAGTAGGGTTACACAGCTTGGCCTGGATTGCATCGACTGAAGGATACATTTAATGGGGACTTGCGTCCAAACAGCTTTTTCCCAAAGCAGTGGAATGGCTTCTTTCTGAAGCACTCTCTCTCCGAGTGAATCAGTTTACAATAATTTTAGACTCAGGAGCTCTGCTTGCCTCATCAGGTGTAAATCTGATGAATTAAAGAAATAACTAAATTCATTTTGCACACGATTCCAAGTCAGCGGACCTAGCGTGAGGGCCTGTATGTTATTCCACACTTACCCCCCTCAAGGGTAATGGGCTTTGGGGTTTTCCTTGCTACCCTATGGTCTAGATACCATCAGTGTGTCTAGGGTCCAAACTCCCCATAAATATACAAACACAATAGCAGCACTTCCACAGAACGCAACCAATCTTTAATGTTTATTAGGAAAATAAGGAGACCATAATGAGGTTTGTGCTATATATAGCTGCCACTTTTTTCAACCCCTGCCAATGGGCTTTTCTGAAATATTAGCAAATCGAAATAACAGGTTCTTCTTTACTCTAAATTTTCCTCTGGACCAAATTCTAAAGAAATCTACACCAAGAGCTCAAACAGAAAAAGCTTGCTGTGAAAAGGCATACGTCCCGGAGATGAGAAATCAGTATTTCCTCTGCCTCCTGGTTCTGGTGGGACACCCAGCACTAGAGGGAGTTCTGCAGTAGCAAGCGTTAAAAGCTCACCTCAGGAGGTGCAGCTGTGTCCAGGTTTAGCACAAAAACTACAGGTTGGCTCCCTGAAGATCTGCAAAGTATTAGGAAGAAGTAGCAACACCATCATCCTTCTTTGCTCTTGACAGGTATTACCCAAGTTGACTGCCAAAAGGACAGAGCACAGGTTTCCAATCAGTCTTTCAGGCTGAGATAGCACGGAGCTCATTATCAGATTAGAGATGGAGAGCTACCAGGGGGTTGCGCCGGGCAGGCCGCCCACGGCCCTGAATCACTCTCGCCGAGGCTGTCCACCCACACGCTTCCTCAAGTTTGGTCATCGATCAGGTGTCTCGGGTATGGGGGGCTCAGATCCTTTTTAGGCCTTATTTTGCCAGACTTTTCATCAGATAAGTCATATTTGATCATTCTCTGCTTCTTTAAATCCTCTTTTTTCTCTGTTTGGATGACACCACACTCGCAGGGGTTTTCTCCCGCCCCTCTGACGAGCTCTTCCCTGTGTTTCACTTGTACCTTCGCCTCTTAATAAATTCTGAATGCCGGAGTTCCTAAAAGTGCATTTCCAGTTCCTGTTCTGTTCTGTAGCTAGACGTTTTCCTAGGTGATCTCATTCCTTTCATCATGTAAAATGTTACCTGCATCCTGCTCATACTGAAATTCTTCTCCACCAAGATCTCTTTTCCAAGCGCTAATTTGCTTATTCAATAACTTTTGTGTTATCTTACCTTAAATACCTCAAAAGCTCTTCACATTTAACAAAATAAAAACTAAAGTCGTGATCTGAAAAAGATCTGAGACTTCCTGTATAGATTTTGATGAAGAAGGACAGACAATCACCTACTCGGGGAGAATCACTTCTGCGGAGAGTGAGCTAGAGAAATCAGACCAACTTTCCCACTGAGAACAATGAGAAGAGCTGGGAAAATAGTTCTAAATCTGTTTGAGGAAATCAGAGAACTGACATGGTAGTGAAGAATCATTAGGCCAAGATCCAAAAAAAGAGAAAACCCAGAGAAATGAGCCCAGCTTTGGGGACCACTTCTTTAGCCCTAGGGAGAGCTTCCAATTGCGCACAGAGGCAGAAAAACTGAACAGAGCTTTTATCAAACTTACAAGGCAAGGGGACAAAAATGAGAGTGTAGGGCCTGACAAGGATGGAAACTGTCATTAACTCCCCAGGCTTTGGTTTGGGACCCCATATTATTCAGGGTTCTCCAGAGTAACAGAACAAAAAGGATGTGTATGTATATTTACATGTGTGTATATGTGTGTGTGAGTATTTATGCACACAGTCATACCTCAGTACTTGCTGGCTTCAGAACTCGTCAAATCTTGTACGTGTCACATTTTGACGAGAAAAAAATGTTTCAGCACTCAGTGCTTACTCGGGACTCATAGCACTTGCTAGAATTTGTATGAGTCACAACGTTGCCCAGCCAGAGAAAATTCTTCATCGTTCAGTACTCGTCAGTTTGGGCACTCATCACGAGTTCCAGAACAAATTAACAACAAGTACTGAGGTACCACCTGTCCAGAAGGACAGGTGTATACAGTCTGTCCAGAAGGTATCCAGCCATGTAACATGAAAAATAGAGACATTTATTGAAGAAGATGCAAGATACAAGAAACATTGTACATAGGACAATGACGCCTCAGTCCCCTTCAAAGTAGGCACCCTGGGACCTCACACAGTTCTCCCAGTCACCATCAGCTGCCCTGTCATATTTTCCTGAATCTTATCGATGGTCTGAAATCTCTTGTCTTTCAAAGGTGATTTTAGTTTGGGGAAAAGCCAGAAGTTCCAGGGCACCAAGTCTGGACTGTAGGGGGACTGAGTCACCTGATGATGATCTGGGTGATTTGCTGTTTCGCCAAAAAACTCTGCACGAGACATGATGCATGATAGATGCATGAACAGGCATGTTGTGGTGATGAAGCTGCCAGTCACCAGATGCCTATAGCTGCAGTCTTCTAGATCATCCGAATAGTTTCCATGGAGCAATACTCAAGCTTAACACAAAATGTGTTGCAAATTCATTGCTTTACTTGCTCACACATTTTGAGTGTGACAGCCACACAATACACATGGTCACTCAACAGCATCTTGCACCCCCACTGACTAGTACAGTGAAGTCGTCATTGTTCACACATGTGCATTCCAGTCCACTCTCCTAGGCTGCCAGGTTACATCAATGTTGTCCAAATCCTTCTCATTATATAAACAATAATTGGATCATTTTCTGGAAAGACTATATACACATACACATGTGTTTCTAGATATGTGTATATGTATGTGTATATACATTTGTGTGTGTACACATAGAAATGAGAAAGAAGAAAATTATAAAGATAAGAACATATATTAACAGAAAGAAAACAGATATGAAGTAGAGGGGATCCCCCCAAAACTGGTTTGTTAAAAAGACTATTATAGTGATAAACTGCTATCACCATACATACATTCTATGAACATTAAAAGGATAATAAATATATTGTTTTAAAAAGCTACATACAATAATTTGAAAATTTAAATGAATTAGATATATCCCACAAAACACACACACATAACCTAGCAAAACTAAAATAAATTTAAAAATTAATTCCCTGTTCAAAAACTTTCCCACAAAGAGAACTATCAGCATAGATGGCTTCACTGTGAATTCTACAAAATATTTCAAGAAGAAACAATGTCAGTTTTTTTCATATATTCTGTCAGAGAAGAGAAAGGAAAGATCATTCTTCAAGTCTTTTTTTTTATTTATTTAAGACCTTTATTAACAGGTGCTTGCAGTTTGTTGACTTTTTTGAAAAAATCAGGTTGTAAACTTTTATTACAAATTAAAAATGAGGTTCTTAAAAATCTCAACTTGACCAGATATGAAACAATTTAAAAACCTTTAAAGGTGTATTGAGAAAAAAACAGGCTTATTTTTTTAAAAAAACACATTTGTCATTACCAAAAAGAGACGTCTTTAGATAAAAATAATACAATGTCAGTTTTTCTCATATATTCTGTCAGAGAAGAGAAAGGAAAGACCATTCTTCAAGTCATTTTTAAGGCAAGCATAATCTTGATATCAAAGCTGGACACGGACATTAAAAGAAAGAAACTTTGGAGGCCCGGATCTCTCATGACATTGATTTTTTAAATTCTGAACAAACTCTGGCAAATCAAAACCAGCAATGTATGAAAGAGATTATACATCGCAACTAAGCCAGAAACAAACAAAAAAAGGTGCAAAGTTGGTTTAACACTCAAAAATCATTCAATGCAATCTGCTCCACTAATAAAATAAAGTAGATGAATCCTATGATCATCTCAATAGATGCAGAAAAAGCAGTTTGTAAATTCAACAAATCCAAGTTTAAAAGTATATACAGCAATCTGGAAATAGTAACGTCCTTCGCTGATAAAGGGTATCTACAAACCCCTCCCCCCCAAAACAAGTTCTTAATTATTTCATCCAGATTCACTCCTCTCCCAGTCTTCCCCTATCTCAGTAAAATAACATCTCCATTCATCAAAAATTGCTAAAGCCTAATATCTGAAAATTATTATTTAGACTTCAGACTCTCTGTCTTCAATCCATTGCCAATCCATTGCCAATTTATTGATTCTACTTGCAAATGTTTCCAGAGTTTATCCACTGCTTCTATTTCATTCATTACCACCTGGGGCTACTGCTCTCTCTCACCTAGATTACGGGCATAGACTTGTAACTGGTCTCTCTGTTTCTATTCTTACCCCTCAAACTGCATTCAAATCGACTTAGCAGACAAAATGATTACCTTAAAATGTCAATCAGATTCCATCATTGCCTGTTTAACAACTGCCCAATGTGCCTGAAAAAAAAAATACAAAAGCCTCATCAGTGCCCTATGCGTCATCTGAACACCATTCCCCCGGCCATCCTACTACCCCTCATTGACCCCTGCGGTCATTTCCATGGGCACGCGAGTACCTCTCCAGCACTGTTTCCTCCGCCTCCAGTGTCCTACCCACTTCCCACCCGCCAGCTCGTAGTCAGCCTACAGGCTTCCGCTTCACTGATATTTCTGTACTGAACCTTTCCTGCTCACCCTGTGATTCCCTTTCTCGTAGTCATATATTTTTCCTTCAGAATTCTTACTATAATTTGCAAGTCTCTATTATCTTGTACTTTTGCTTTTTAAACGCCTGTTTTCTTCACTACACTGTAAGCTCCACAAAGGCAAAAAATCATGACTGCTTTGTTCTCTTCTATTTATCTCTGTCCATCCTAGCGCCTAGTACATAATGGGCATTCAATTTCAGCATTTATTGCTGAAATAATGAATAAATGAATATATATTTCAAGTGTATTGAAAGTGTGTGCAGCTCTTTTAGAAGATGCCTTCCAGCATGCACATTTCGAGTCATCGTTGTTAGTAAGTGTGACTATGAGCACTTTCAGGCATATGCCCTTGAGCTCTCAGGCAAACCTTGAATCAAGTGAGCATCGTGCCTCAGACCGCTGCAATTAATTCTAACTCCTAAAAAACCTTATCCACTGACACTAGGGTCTGCTATGCATGGATCTTACAGGAAGTCATTACAAACAGACATAAAAGCACCTAAGACCATCTATCAAGAGTTAAAAGCTTTTATCCGGCTACAAATACATTTTTCTACTGAACAGACTTCAAAGTCAAGCTGAAAACCTTTATTTTGTGGTAAGCAAATAATGTTCCTAAAATAAAATGTGCAGCCAGTGATATTTATTTATAACACCCTATGACCACCTTCTAAGATATGCTAAATGATGGCAAAACTTAAAAAGGCATCAGCACAACTAACACAATATTTTTATTAAAAATAACATCGTCTCCAGATGATAATCCCACAAAAGCAATCTTTATTGGATTTGCAACTAATCTCTAACTGCAGGATGATACAAAATTAATTTTGTTATTCCCTTATACCTCACTTTATCTACCTGCAAAAAGTGACTGCTTATCCTATGTGAAACTAGAATCCACAGGAACCTCATTTTCCTAATATATTTTAGTGACAGGGTCAACTCTCTCATTACCCTAGAAAGAGAGGAAACATATATTTTTCTTCAGAGGTTGAAGGACATGGCCAGACTTTGTGCCATAACTGGAATCAACTCAAAGCTATAGCTCTTTATAGGATTAAGCCAAACTCAGAATCACCAGCTGACAATTAATACAAATAGGTAGTTTAAAAAGGGAGGAAAGAAGAAGCACCCACTGCCTATATCCTTACTTGATGTAAACAAGAAGAGTTCAAGTAAATAGCAAGCTGTGGACCCAAGGCACTTGAAGGGGAAGGCTCTAGGGACTGGTAAGAGCTTTGTACTCTTATGGCTGTGAGTTCAGATCCCAGGTCCTTCACACAGAAGTCGTGTGACCCTAGGCAAGTAACCAAGCCTCACAGTGCTTCAATTTCTTCACCTATGGAATGAAGATGACAATGCTGCCTCAAAAGGGTCCTGTGAGAAATTAGAGATTATCCACAGAAAGTACCTGGCACATAGTAGGAGTTCAACAGATGATAGTTATTCAGTAGAATAGATATTGGCCTTTCTTTTTATTTCCCCTTTGTTAAAAATAAAGAAAAGGAGCATAGAACTAGCAAAAGGTGTTCTTAAATACTAACATGCCACCTGAGGATATTTTTTTAAATTATATTTTACTAATTATGCTATTACAGTTGTCCTGATTCCCCCCCATATCCTCCTCCACCCAGCATACCCCACTCCCTCAGGCAGTCGTCCC
Source organism: Micronycteris hirsuta (assembly GCA_004026765.1). Classification (NCBI taxonomy): domain Eukaryota; kingdom Metazoa; phylum Chordata; class Mammalia; order Chiroptera; family Phyllostomidae; genus Micronycteris; species Micronycteris hirsuta. Next base: position 22,118 of record PVJI01003123.1, read on the forward strand.
CCCCCTCGTTGTTCCTGTCCATGGGTCATAAGTATACGTTCTTTGGCTACTCCATTTCCTATACTGTACTTTATATTTCAATGGCTGTTCTGTAACTACCTATTTATATTTCTTAATCCCCTCACCTCTTCGCCCATTCCCCCACACTCCCCTCCCATCTGGCAACTATCAAAACACTCTGTATCCATGATTTTGTCTCTGTTCTTCTTGTTTGCTTAGTTTGTTTTTTAGAGTCAGTTGTTGATAGATATGTATTTTTGCCATTTTATTGTTCATAGTATTGATCTTCCTTTCTTAAATAAGTCCCTTTAATGTTTTATATAATAATGATTTGGTGATGATGAACTCCTTTAGTTTTTTCTTGCATGGGAAGCTCTTTATCTGCCCTTTGATTCTAAATGATAGCTTTGCTGGGTAGAGTCATCTTAGTTGTAGGTCTCTTCTTTTCATGACTTTAAATATTTCTGGCCAACCCCTTCTAGTCTGCAAAGTCTTTTGAGTAATCAGCTGATAGTCTTATGGGAACTCCTCTTTATGTAACTAACTTCTTTTCTCTTGCTGCTTTGAAGATTCTCTCTTTATCTGTAACCTTTGGCATTTTAATTATAATGTATCTTAGAGTGGGCCTCTTTGCATCCATCTTGTTTGGGACTCTCTGAGCTTCCTGGACTTGCATGTCTATTTCCTTCACTAAGTTAAGGAAGCTTTCTTTGATTATTTGTTCAAATAGATTTCCAATTTCTTGCTCTTTCTCTTCTCCTTCTGGCAGCCCTCTGAGGCAAATGTTGGACCTCTTGAAGTTGTCCCAGAGGCTGCTCATACTTTCCTCATATTGTTAGATTCTTTTTCCTACTTGTTGTTCTGTGTGGTTGTTTTTTGCCTCTTTATGTTCCAAATCATTGATTTGATTCTCAGCTTTATCCTCTCTACTGGTGTTTCCCTGTAAATTGTTATTTATTTCAATTAGTGTATCCTTCACTTCTGACTGAGTCTTTTTTATGCTGCTGAGGTCCTCACTAAGTTCCTTGAGCATCCTTATAACCAGTGTTTTGAACTCTGCATCTGATAGATTGCTTATCTCTATTTCATTTAGCTCTTTTACTGGAGTTTTGATTTGTTTTCTCATTTAGGCCATGTTTCTTTGTCTTCTCACTTTGGCAGCTTCCCTGTGTTTGTTTGTATGTATTAGGTAGAGCTACTTTGACTCTGTGTCTTGGTAGTGTGGCCTAATGTAGTAGGTGTCCTGTAGGGTTCAATGGTACAGCCTCCCCTACCACCTAAGCTGGGTACTCAAGTTGTGCCATTTCTGTGGGTTGAGAATAACCCCCTCTTGTAGTTGAGCCGTAGTTGCTGTTGGCCAATCAATGGGAGGGATTTACTCAGGCCTGTCAGCTACAAGGATTGGCTGTGACCACTTACCAACAACCTCTGCCCTCTGGGAAGGATCAGCTATGCAGGGGCAGAATGGTGGTGCTCCAAAGTGGTCTGTAGCTATCAACTGGGTGTGCTGGTCCTGGGGTTGCCCAGGTGGTGCAGGCCAAGGTCAGCCCCCACCTGTGTTCTGCCCAGGACCACCCTGCCTAAGCTATAAAGCAATCTGAGATAGATATTATTTGTACTGGGCTTGGAGATTCTCAGACAAAGCCAAGTTGTGAATCTAATCTGGCTGCTGCTAGTACTGTGCCTGGGGCTCACTGAGGCCAGCTATTGCTTGTTTGATAGCACTTTGGAAGTCGGGAAGCATGAGCCAAGATGAGCCATTCATATGGAAAAGCAGCTTGAGTGGGCCCATAGGTTGGGTGGGGTGGAGCCTCTGGGGACCTCCAAAGTGGGTCAAACAGTGTTAAACAAATTGATGGAGTCTCAGATATGGCATCAGCTTGCCAGCTCTGTTTCGGAAGGGTTTAGAAAAAGGACAATGGCCTCTGCTTGCCTTGATGCCAGATACTTCAGCTCCTCCCTGTATGCCACTGGTGCCTTTGCTTCCCCTGTGCTGGAGCTCAGAGGGAGTGAGTCTGAGTACGTGAGTCCATATGTGGATTCCTTAAGATTCTTTAAGAAGTGCATGGGGCTCCAGCAGTGTCTTCCACCAACTCAATCCCTGCTGGGTTTTGCAGCCAGAATTTGTGGGGACTTATCTTGCTGGTACTGGAATCCTGGGCTGGGTGGCTTGGTATATGGCTGGGACTCCTGACTCCTGAGATATCCCTCCTGAATTTTTATCCACCACACATAGGTGAGAGACCAGCCTGTTCTCTCTGAGAGACCAAATCTGCCCCCCTCCTGCCAGTCTGGATGGATGTGGTTTCTTTAATTCCATAGTTGTCAGACTTCCATTCAACTCAATTTCTGATGGTTCTGAGTGATGGCTGTTCTATATTTTAGTTGTGATTTTGATGTGGTTGTGCAAAGAGGCAAGGCATCTCTGCCTACACTGCCATCTTGACAGGAAGTCTTCTCCTGGGAATATTTAATACTACCAAGAAACCAAAAAAAGGAATGTGAGTCAGATAGAAACATTACTGGTTACTAGGACTTTGTTATCTCACATTCTCAAACTATCATTATCTAATAAACCAAGTGACATCAAATCTGTACTAAATTGAGAACAATTGTCAGAATGCCATGGATAAAAGATAGAAAGGAAGGGAATAGGAGAAAGAGATGAAAGGAAAAGGAAAGGGAAGGGAAAACAGAGAAAAAAAAGACAGAAACCAACCAGCTCCATCTGGATTCAATTTGTTTACAAGCAGAATGGTGTGGGACTGCCTTCTTTCTGCTATATTCCCTGTGAAGCAAAGTCCAGAGCTGCTTTGTTCACTTCTGTATGCCCGGTAGCTAGCACGGTGCCTGGAACATCACAGGCATTTAATAAATAATTGTGGGCTGTGCAAATGAATAAATGAATGCTGCCTAAGTCTCTGGAGTCATAAATATTCACCCTACAACTGAGAACTTGAAAACACAGAGGACTGATTTTATGTATTCTCTCTAGGCACTTGGAACTAGACTTCCAGATATGACTGACCCCTGCTTTGCACCTGCTGGCTCTGGCCCTGTAAAATGGCCTTTTCAAATCAAGATTTGAGGGTCCTGTGGGGTGGCCTCAATTTCAGCTCTCACTCTGCCAGTATTCTCAGTTGCCTTATTACATACTTGTAATTTCTGGCGCTAGATATTAAAATGCAGAAAGAACTGTTTAGAGGCTCTGAGTTATATTTTTAAAAATCAAAGATAGAGCTGGTCAGTTAAAAATCAGTCAATATAGTGTCTGCTCTCATTGAGAGATGCTTAATCTCATTATTCAGTTTCTGGAGAGAACAGGAGGCAAGTAGTAAAATTCAATACAGGCAAAATATATAGCTTCATCTTAGCAACAGATAGGGCAATGCTGCAATTACCAATTTTAACATGTTTACCTCTTGATAACTATAACTATTTAATCAAAACAATGTAAGAATATTTTGGGGGCATTGCATATTAACATTTTTTATTTATTAAAAATAGGTCAAATGTCCCATTTAATTTATGCTTCGGGATTTTTTCTAGGACAATTCATGTGAACTCACTGCCACCGAAACACAGAGCTGCGAAGATTAAATTTAACTGTGTACGTAGAAGTGCTTTGCAAACATTTGATGACATTGTTTCTTCACCAGCCGGTTACATGTAACAGGTGATGCTATCACCTTCCACCCTTACCTGCCTTTCTCTTAGAGGCAAGATTTTTCTTCTTTCCTTCTTAAACTAATGAGATTGTTAGAAAGCAATCTCTTCCTATCAGAAGCCACCGTATTTCAGAAACGAAGTGATTTACGGGTGGTAATTACATTACAAAAAGTTTATACATCGTTTGGGCTCCTTCAGGGGGAACAAGTCGTACATTACTGCTGTTATGAAACCCCAAAGACCCATTGATCAAGAATATAAAGATCAACCACTTGTTTGGTTAAGTAATTAATTAACTCTTCCCCATAGCTCCCACTCAGCTTTAGAGTATCCCTGTTTCTCATCGGCAGTCAGTCCCCAGCAATGAACGGAAAAGGACCACTGACAGGTGATGCCAATTAATTGCTAAAAGTAATTGTCATTTTGAAATCACATTATTGTCTAATTTGCTGCCACTAGATTGTTAAAGTGCCAATTATGCATCTCTGCTTTAATGTATTAATAAAAAAACAATCATGCATTTATTGCCTTTATAATTCCTGAGACAATTACGCAACAGGCTGAAAGAGTATTTCTTCTGATACAACAAACTTAGCAACGACACCGAAGGTGCTGATGGTTAGAAAATTAACACACCAGACTGACTATTAGATCTAAAACCAAATATTCTCGGCTGCTTTATTTGAAGTATCGGAGGGCCATTCCGTCGAATGGAGTTGTGGGAAAGTAAGACCTTGCCTCTGCACAAGAACCTATTTCCTCTTCCTCCATCCTTTCCCAGGTAGCAGTGAATAGAAAGAAAATCTGGTTCAGAAATAAGAAAATGTTTCCCAGGCTGGTTTATAGGTTGTGTGCTCTTGAGTAGGTATGTGGTCCAGGAGAGGCTGCATTTCCGGGCTACCCATGAACCACTGTCACCTTCAGGAAGTCCCATGCCCACCTAAAGGGAGGCTGGAGCATCCCCACAGCGTGGGGGAGGAGGCTGGGGGCTGAAGGGGCAGTCGAGAGACGATGTTTTCAGGGTTTGGTTTTACTATTGTGCTTGGAATTCTGTGAATATCCAGACTGCAAGTCTCTTTTTCTAACACAGATATAAATATCCATTCTGCAGATAAACAGAAATAATTTAAGGAGTCTTTATTTTGGATTACCTGTCCTCTCTACTTCAAACAAACAAAAAAAACATTTTATTTATTTACTTTTTAGAGAGAGGGGTCGGGGTGAGAAAGAGAGGGAGAGAAACATCAGTTGGTTGCCTCTGCCCCTGACCTGCGAAGCAGGCATGTGCCCGACCAAGAATCGAACCCCAGTGACCTTTTGCTTTGCAGGATGGCGCCCAAACCACGGAGCCACGCCAGTCAGGGCTGTCCTTTCTACTTTTAACACAAATGAGTTTCAACTCGATTGAAATATCCTGTCTTATCAAAAAAGTTGTGGCATCGCATGTGTTTTAGCCCACTTTTCTCTGTATTTGTCACATTAAGATTCAAGCAGTTGCAGGCAGGAGCTACCCGTGCAGCAGAATTTCCCAGGATACTGAGGGAGCCACACTCTTGTCTCATGCAGGATTCTGTGCAAGTTGCTTCTCCAGCTTCCACAGTCCACTGATACTCCTCTCTTCATTCCTGACATTATGTGAGTGAAGAGGCCAACAAACTGCAACCAGAAGGCCAACCCAACCCCGCTCCTGCCGTAAAGCTTGATTGGAACACAGCAATGCCCGTTTGTTTACGTATTGTTCCTGTCTGTGTCTTTCTACAATAGCGGAGTTGAGTAGGTGCAACAGAGACCATGCCCACAGATATTTTCTATCTGGTCCTTTACAGAAAAGTGTGTCTATACCCTGAGCGGTATGGATCAGTTGGCTGGGCAGAGTCCCGCAAAGCGAAAAGTCACCGGTTCAATTCCCAGTCAGGGCACCAGCCTGGGTTGCAGATTAGGTCCCCCATTGGGGTGCATACAAGAAGCAACTGATCTGTGTTTCTCTCTCAACTCGATGTTTCTCTCCCTCCCATCTACTCTCTCTAAAAATAAGTAAAGTCTTTAAAAAAGGAGAGAGAAGTTTGCCAATCCATGTTCTAGTGGTTTCTTTTCAGCTATTACAGAATCTCCTTCCCCACAAATAAAGACCTTTATTGTTATTGCTTAATGTTTTCCTTTTCTTCTCTCTGAATTGTCCTTCCTGAATTACAGCATCTTCTTTAACTTCTGAAATTTAACTCTCAGTAACATTTCATCCACACTCCCCAGTGACTTTGAGAACAGTTCCCCAAGGATGCTCACAAAGGCACTTACTTGACAGCATCTCCTTTTGATCAGTGGTCTGATAAGAAGTTACCCTCTGAGTGGATCAAAAAAATTTATTTATCCTTTCAAGTAATAGACATTTGATAAAGGTCCTTACTGTGCCCGGCACTGGTACTGAGATGCAAAAATCCATAAATAAGACATAGTCCTTCCCTCCCTGGAAACCCAGTCAGGCAGGGAAGACCTCAGACAATTCAGGATATTGTTGTTGCTGTGGCTGTTGTTTGTTTTAACACTTTCATAGTTACAGGCTGAGCTGTGTTAAGAGCTTTACATATATTAACTCATTTAATCCTCATAATAATCCCCCAAGGAAAATGCTTTTACTATCCTTATTTTGCAGATAAAAAAAAAAGACTTAGGTATGCATAAGACAATATAAATGTGAGGTAGAATTATAGCAAAGGTTTAGTAATTTGCCCAAGGTCACACATTTATGGAGTAGTAGAGCTGGGATTTGAACCCAGCAGTCTAGCTCCAGAGTCTACACTCTTAACTGCTCTGTCAATAGTAGCTTTTATTTTGTCTGCCCATGACCTGAGAGGAGACATTGCTCCCACAGGGAACACCCCTGAATTCCCCATCACAGAACAGCAGAGGGGCTGAGCTGCCCTGAGCTGACACACACTCCCCAGCACCAGCCTGGCACCTTCAGACTCTTGGCATAAAGTCTGGAGATTTGGGAATATTCTGATTTTCTAGCTTACGATTCTCTTATCTGACTAGAGCCTCACCAAAAAAAAAAAAAGGGGGGGGGTAGTTCAAGCTCCCCTGTAGTGGGAGTGGGGATCTATCATCTATATTAGCCAGTCTGTTGGCAGCTACTTCTGACTTCTAGGTGAAAAGCAAAAGTTCTTTCCAAGGGAGACAATTCTTTAGTTTAGGAAAACACTTTGATGCACCTTAATGGGGTGTTTTTATTTTGTACTTGCTTTTGGTTTATTGTTTATTTATTTACTTATTTTCTATTATTGGGAAAGGTCCCTGAGCATAGATGTTTAGGACTATATGAGACAATAAGGGTTGAACTACTCTACATAATAAAGAAAATTTGAGGGCATCCCAAAGAGAGTAGATACGGGGTTTGAGGTTATTGATAATGGAAGAGGTATGAGGGCAACCTAGAGAGAGAAGGAGGTCCAAGAAGGTGTCCATGCATTGGACCATAAGGAGAGAAAACTGGCCAGGAAGAGATCCCCTAAATGGAGATGGTCAGTGACCGTTAGGACTGTGATGGCTGATACTAGGTTTGAAGTTGTTTGCTGTGCTGTGTGATCCCAGGAGAGGGCAACAGCGGAGGGGAGCTCCGGAGGAGGAAGGAGTAGTGACCGGGAGAGTGGCATTGTGGGAGCAAGACTGGTTTTAAACACAGCTTCCTAATTACAGGCCAACAATGACCGAGGCTGGAAAGGAAGAAGTAAATCTACCTCTGTTCACAGATGACATGATCTTGTACATAGAAAATCCTAAGGAATCCACAATAAAACTATCAGAATTAATAAATTTCTACAAGGTGGTAAAATATAGGATCAATATATAAAAATCCATTGTATTTCTGTATATTAGGAATGAACAAGCCCAAAATGAAATTAAGGAAACAATTCCATTTATGATAACATCAAAATAAAATACTTAGGAATAAATTTAACCAAAAAGAATAAGACCTAAATACTAGAAAAACAACCCATTATCACTGGAAAAAAATTAAAGACGACTTAAATGGAAAAACATCTATATGTATTGATCAGAAGATAATATTAAGATGACAATTTGCCCCAAATTATCTAAAGATTTAATGCAATCCCTGTAAAAGTTCCTGCTGTCTTGTCACAGAAATTGACAAGTTGATCCTAAAATTGATATAAAAATGTCAGGGATCAACAATAGCCAAAACAATTTTGAAAAAATAACAAAGTTGGAGGGGACTAGCACTTCCTGATTTCAAAACTTACTACATAACTACAGTGTCAAGACAGGGCTTCACTGACATAGGGATAGACAGACAGAGCAACAGAATGGAACTGAAAGCCTGAAAATAAACCTACGCTCAACTGTTTTTCTGTAGGGGAGAGAATTCAACGGGGAAGAATAACCTTTTCAACAAATGGTACTAGGACATGCAAAAGAATGAATATGGACCTTACATCACATCATTGCACAAAAATTAACTCAAAATGGACCAAAGACTCAAATGTAACTACAGCATACTTTGAAGAAAACATAGGCACAAATATGCGTGGTTTGGGAGTGAGGCAATGATTACTTAGACATGACACGGTTAAAACAAGCAACAAAAGAAGAAAATAGTGCGAACATTTCACTTTTATGCTTTAAAGGATAGCATCATGAAAGTGATAGACAAAACCACAGAAAGGGAGGAAATTTTTGCAAATCCTGTATCTGGCAAGGGACTTGTATAAAGAATTTATAAAGAACTCCTACAACTCAGCAATAAAAAGCCAAACCAATTGAAAATGATCAAAGAATTTAACTTTTCTCCAAAGAAGATTCACAAATGACCAACAAGCACATGAAAAAATGACCAACTTTATTAGTCATTAGAGACATGAAATCAAAACCACAGCAATGTGATTCGTACCTACTAGGATGGCTGTAACAGAAAAGATGCAGGATTACAAATGATAGGGAAGATGTGGAGAGATTGGGTCCCTCAGATACTGCCGGTGGGGATGTAAAATGACGCAGCCACTGTGGAAACTGTTTGACAGTTCCTCCAGAAGTAAACATAAAGGTGCAATAGGATCTTGGAATTTCATTCTTAGATATACAGGGTCCAGCACAAACAATGCCCCCTTCTTATTATAAAATCTTTTATTACAAAATCATAAGCATGTAATTCTGTAACATAACAACATCACACTCAAATCAAGCACACCATATGCCATTTTAGGTGAAATGTTCAAATTAAAACTATAAATTATCACACCCTCATTATTGCCCTACCAACCACACTCAAGCAGGCCTTACTTCTGCCGGACCCTGTAGAGCAAAAGAAGTGAAAACCCACATCCGTACAAAAACTTGTACATAAATGTTCATAGCGGCATTGTTGATTTCAGACAAAATGTAAAAACAACTCCAACCTGTCCAATGACTAATAAATGCATAAACAAAATGCGGTATATCCAAACAATAAAATGTTATGATAACGCTACAATATGGAGGAACCCTGAAAACACTATGCTGAGTTAAAGTCAGACACAAAAGTTCACTTATTGTGTGATTCCATTCGCATGAAATGCGCAGAATAGGCAGCACACACAAACAGAAGGTAGACGGACTGTTGCCAAGGGCTGGGGAGTGACTGTCGACGGGTTTAAAGTTTCTTTTTGGAAAGATGAAAATGTTCTAAAATTAGATTGTAGCAATGGCTATACGATTTCGTGGATATGATTTCAAACACCCTGAATCGCACAACTTTAAAGGCATGAATTTTATGATATATGAATGATATCTCAATTTAATAATATTTTTTAAAAGCTTCCTTTTTACTAAGCACGACCGGAAGAAGGTGACGCTGAAAAGGAGGGAGACAGTCGGCGGGGGAGGAAGTCACCACATCCCTCGAGACAGACCCTGAAATAAGAGTGTTGGTTTTTTTAAGTCAAGAGAATTAAAGCCAGTTTTGAAGTACTACACCAAATAGTAATTTCATCCAAACTAGAGAATGGTTCCAGACAGTTCTGATTGAAAAAGGGAACAGAGACTTCCAATACGACATGTTTTGGGCAGGTCTTTTCTTTCTTTTCAGAGTGGCAGTTCAAAGGAGGTGTAGGCAGGATTCTCTGGCGGCAGAAAAGCCTTCAATCTCTTAAAACGAGAAATGTTCTCAGAAAGGGCTGGCTTAGAATATACCAGGGGCCTGAGCGCCGGCTGCAGCTAGGAGTCACCCTGGTGCAGTGGATAAGGGGCGCAGGCCTGGGCAGGCGGTGAGGCCTGGGCAGAGGGACCACCTGGGCAACACTGCCCCGCACAGCCCCTCTGCACGCCCGCCAGACACCCGCACCGGGCCTTGCGGCAGGTTCGAGGATGCTGCCGACCGCACAGGTACCTTGAGGGGACTGTGGCAGAGACCATTTCTGTGACATGGATGGTAACTGGAGCAAATTAGGAAAAATAGGTGTTCCTCTGGGTTCTATCGCTCAACTCCCCAAGTTTGCCATTCTCTCTTCACTGGAACTTATTTTCCAGAACGCTTATGGTAAGAATGTTTAGAAGTTAGGAAATGTCAGTTTAGCAAAACACATTTTCCCTGGTTTTAAGGCCAAGCAACCTGACCCCTCCACCTGCCCTCTCAATAATGTAAATGAGCCCCCTACTGAGATGGCCTTCGCTAACAGAGGGGCTGCACAAAGCATGGCTCCAGGGCAGAGAAGAGAATGAAGAACCAGACCAGTGGTCAGATGTGGCAGAAAACAGGACTCCCCTGCTTAAGAATACTTCCCAGTACTTTCCAGCAGACAGAAATTCCCTTTTCCCAAAGGTGCTGAGTGAGGGTGATGACTGATTGGCCACCCTCGCTTCTGCCATTGGTCTTCACCCAATCATCCACTAACTGAACAGGCTCTGGGCTCGGGGCTGGGGAGCCAGAACAGGAAGGCAGGGAGACCACCGAGGAAGAAATAAGCACCTGCATAGGCCAAAATTTGCTGCTACCTCTGTGAGACTAGTCCTGTCTTGATGGGCTTGAGACTTCGCTCTTCCAGAAGGGAAATGTGGGCACTGAAGGAGGGAGCTGCTAACAGGAGAAGACAGCAGAAACCCAGGTCAGGGAAGCAGAGGTGGAAGATGCAAAACACCCTCAGGAACCCTGGGAAGCATCCCATGGGAAAAGCCCAACACACACACACACACACACACACACAAACACACACACACACACACACAAACACACCACACACACCCATCCCCAACTCTAGCCCTACCCGCAGGCCAGCAGTAGCCTCCTACAGGAAAAAGTTAAAGGAATCTAAATCAAGTGCACAATACCAGACCCCCCCTTTTCTGAAACCCCAGCAGTAAAAAAGGGGTATCACCTACTCTTACCTCATCAACAGGGAGGAGCAATACTAACCATGGACAGCCGGCAGCATGGGTTCTCATCTGTAACTCAGCCAGAGAAACAGCGAGGTACCTGTCTCCGGCCTCCTCCTCCTCCCCAGAGAAGACCCTGCCCTGTAATGACAGAATGAGAAGGAGTCTACCGCACAGGGTCAGCCCCCTAAGTTTGGGTACCTCCCAAACTACCTCCTATTAATACTGCAAACTTTTAGTTCCACTTCTGACATTAGACCATCTCAAGTTCGAATCTCAGCTCTTCTTCTAATAAGCTAGTTGACCTTGGACAACTTGTCTTCTCAAAACCATCTAAGAGGGGTTGTCAGGTTTGGAGCTGACAGAACTAGACCAAGGACATAAACTTGAAAGTCGGCTGTTATTGGAGGTCATTGCAGCTATGGTTTAGGTGAGATCGCTCAGAGAAAGCACAGAATGGTTAGAGAGCTCAGGACTGTCAGAGGAAATTATTAAAACCTCAGAAATGGGCAACAGAGATTACTGAGTTCTGGGCGTTGCTTGGTGGACCCTCCAGGGATTATCTGGTTCTATAGATGTGGGCACCTTGGATGGTCTTTTTATTGGCCAGGCTATTTTACAACTTTCTAGGGATAGAAATTAATGTGTAGAAAACTGATATAATGCAAATGACTGTGGTCTACATCTCTGTGAATGAATGTTATCCCAATAGAAATATATTAGATTTTTACCCTACACCAAAGATGCCCCGAGAATTATGTTTTATGGTTCTACAGGCTATTTTATATCTATTACCAAATCCATTTCAGCATTCTGAGAATATGTCTGTTCTTCATACTCTCCTTAGACCTGATTTTAATGCCTTACTGGTTTCTTCATTAATGAATGAGTTACATAAGATCTTTGACATGTTCCTTGTACATTTGTCTGAGAGTCTTGATTTTACCTTTTTACGAAAATGACACGTTAGCAGGACCAAGCCCTTGAGGAACACCAACAGACAGAGGAGCTGATCTTGCAGAGGAGGGAACGCAAAAGCAGCCAGTGAGGCAGGGAAAGAAGCAGAAGTGTCAGAGCACAAAAGTCAAGGTCAGACAGGTGTTTGGGAAACAGGGAGTGAGCAATTAAATCAAAGGGCATTTAACTATTTTTCGTCGTATTTGACCACACAACGACATTCAACAACTAGCCCTCCCTGCCGCTGCTGCGCACCACCCACTCCTCCCACGAGATGTGAGGCAGCCTTTTCTATGCCACTCAAGGCACAGGATGCCTTGTTACTCCCGTCTCCTGGGACCAGAGGCGGCTAGTCTGACATCTATGTAACCAAGAGAGCCTACTCAAGCATTCTTTGTGAAACAAGGGACATTTACTTCAAGGTGATTTTCTGTTCCCAACTCAACTGAATCAGAGGGCAGTAAAGAGAGAGAGAGAGAGAGAGAGAGAGAGAGAGGAAAAACCTTTACATTTAATCTACTAATGTACCTCTTTAAATAGAGTTTATGCACCCTGCTACAGTAACATCCTTAGAGGCTGCCGCACACAGCCTTAGCATCCTTGGAAGGAAATCAGTTGGCATTCCAACTTCCTCCATTTCCAACTCGCAGACAGGAAAACAAAATTATGCAGTTGTGTCTAAACATGTGTAAATTATGCAGCCTCCTCAACCTTTCTCTTACTTCTTGTGTGACCCTGGGATCCACATAAGCCTAATTAACCCTCCATTTCCTGTGTTCTGACCTCCAAACAGATTGCATTTACCATAGCAACAATGTTCCTGTCGTTTTCCAACTCCTACAGCCTGTAGAAGGCAGGAGCAGAAGGTAGAAAAGTAACTGAAACCCAACCAACAGTTTTTAAAAAACAAAGCCCTCCAGATGTTTTCTAACCTTAAAAAAGCATAAGCCACAGGGAACAGCCTGAAGATGCTCTCATTTTGTTTTACATCTCCATTTGTCCAGGTTGAAGGAAAATGTAGCAGGCATCATTACTTTTCATTTGTTGAACACCCAATGGATGGATCAGCCTCTTGAATTAGGTGCTCCACTGCACCACCTGCTATCATCGTTCCAGGTGCACACGCCACTGACACTTCAGCTAACAGGCCTGAAATTTTTCTGTTCATCAGAAGGGCACTTTAAGAAATGACCCATTTGTCTGCCACTATGGGTGGCTGAAGTCACCGGCATCCCAGATGGCCCCATTCTAGAGGAGGAACTTGATACAATAGAGCTCCCTCTCCACATCCGCCTTCTCACTTGCTTCTTAAGGGTAAGGTGTCAAAGATGCCCCAGTGCAGGGGTGTCCAACCTTTTGCTGTCTCTGGGCCACACTGGAAGAAGAAGAGTTGTCTTGGCCACACATTAAATACTCAGACGCTGACGAAAACTGATGAGCAAAAAAAGGTCCGTGCATAATTTTCGTGATACTCTCCACCATAGATAAGCAGAAAAGTCCTCATACAATTATGCAGCGGCCCTTTCGATAATCTTTTAAAATCGTCAAGCAGGTCCCAAGTGTGTGATCGCTATTACAGAAAATGTACATATCTAAGAAATAAAACTAAGTATAAAACTTGGTAATCAAACTAAGTAATGTTTTAAGTCAGTTTATGATTTTGTATTGAGCCGCTTTCATAGCCATCCCGAGCCACGTGTGGTCGGCGGGCTGCGAGTTGCACGCCCCTGCTAGTGGTTGTTTTCAAACTTCAGAGTTCCTGGTGCCTATGACAAAATAACCGCAGCCAAATTTAGATGGCATTTGCGAATGCAAATCGATAAACACCTCTGACAAATTCAAACAGTTGCCATTCTTTAACTTTACAAAATGTTAGGTAATTCTTCAGAGCAGCCACAAGATGGCAGGCTTGAACCTTCTAAAGGATCTCCAATGCTCCGGGTCTGCTGCCTGCAAGGTTGGGGGACACCAAAATGACAAGCTGTGGGCAGAGGTGTCTCTTCCATGTATTAATATTCCCAGGCACAGCATGAGAAACTCTCACGTCACTTTAGGGAACTGACTTGTTTGGGCATTCATTCGGTTTAAGAAGAATAATTCCCTAATCACTTGTCAGGTGATGTGCTTTTCCATTTCAGCGCCTGCCTTTATAGAAAAAAATGTCTACCTTCAAAAGAGTCATGACAAGGAACTGTGTCTATGTGCAGAATATTCACCTGCATGTCAGCAGAGAAACGCTGTTCTCCAGGAGTTCCAGGGAATAGAGAATTTACCAACTGATGAAATAGATGCAGGTATGCGTTACTGGAACATCAGGGGGGGAATCATATGAACAACGGCTTGTAAATAGTCTATCAAGTTCCAACCATAATCGTAATGTTCATATCAATCCTGCTTGTTCTTTCTGACTCCTAATGACTCAATCACCTACCTGCTCTAAGACGAGAAAATAAACATGCTAGAGTCTGCATTTTTAAGGTGTCAGTCATATCTTTGAAAAGTAGAAAGCAGAAAGTCTGTTTCAGCTCCTTTGGAAAGGGGTAATTACGCACTTGTACCCATGGCGGACCTACCCGTTGGGTCAAGGGGCTGCTGGGGAGGGAAGGCAGGGGAGAAACGAGGGCAGGGATCCACCGTGGGGACAGTGGTTACACAAACAGAAATAATCTAGGTTCTCTTGGACACAATGAGGAGGTAATTTAGTTGTAACTGAATCAAGAGGATTTCAGAGCAATGAGAATCAAGTAAAGGCAACAGAGAGAGTTAATAGGGGACATTTTAGACTCACAATAAAGATATTATTTCCTTAGGGCCTTCAAAGTAACAATAGCTTCCAGAGGTGGTTAACATGCAGACTTGGAGATTACTGCAGCTCATCCTGTTCACACAGACACACGTGGGGCCACCCACAGGAGCAGTAATTAGGCTCCACCACTCCCCGTGCCGAGCAGTCCCGCACGGTGACCATTAACCCTCCGCTCCAGAGGTGGGAGACGGGCTCTGAGAAGGCTGTGTGCACAGCCCTGGGCTCGTAATGACGGCAGCAATTACCCTCCCTCCGCGTGCGTGTCTGCCTCCGCTTGGAGGGCGGGGCAGTGCACTTAGCACATTAAAAAGCATTTATAAACAGTAGGTTAGAAGGGCTCAGGGGAGGAAGAGCTGTGTAATGAGTGATGGTTATTAATGACCATTATTATCTTTGTCCTGACCTAAGCACCATTCCTCCAAGAATGTTTACTTAGTATGCAGGACTGGAGCTGAGTCAGATGTGAGGCGCCCCGAAACGCTGCTATTAATCCGCCAGTTTTATAGAGAGAAGAAATAGCTCCATGAAGTTCTTGTCTCCAAAATTAATATATATAAATGAAAATTTTAGAGCTCCCGTGTTCCACCAGAAGAGAAACAGATCAATTCTCTGGGCGGTGAGTCACATAATGGAGGGCAACAGGCCAAGTTTGACATGAATAAGATATTGATTTCTCCTTGTTACTTGATTCAACTTTATTCCTTTTGGATTGCCAAAGGCCTCTGTGACAATGCAGGCTGCGGTCGGGAGGGCAGCTGGGAGCTGTATTTTCTGGTCCTTTATTTATTCATTAAAGTTTTGCGCTAACAATATCTGAGTAAAAGTGAGGATTCAGTAAAAGCCCACAAGTACGCCTGGTGCTTTTCCGACTTCATAGTGAGAGTGCACAAGTTACTTTGGAGACCCAGAAAGGGGATAGGCAGGCTTGGTAAGATTCATGCTATTTGGGGTAGGAGGGCTTGGTTTATTTTTTTTTTTTTCTGTCAAATCTCATCATTTAAAAATACAGTCATGTTAATATTTGATATAATGCAAAAAGATTTTGAGGGAAAATTGAGCATCCCCTTTCACATGCCTGCCCCCCTCTTCCAATCCACGTGATGGTAACACTGCCAACACTCAGATGTGTGTCCATCCAGATTTTCTGAGTGCTTACATCTACATACACATATATAGTTTTGTTTTTACAAAAAAAAATAATGAAATTATGTCATACGCATTGTTCTAGAACATAACATGTCCTGGAGATGTTCCTATGCTGGGAAGTCCCTCATACTTTCTAACAGCTGTGTAGTATTCCATAATATGGATATTCCTTTACTTACTTAATCGTTCTCCCACGGATGAGTCTGCAGAATGCTTCTGCTTTCCAGTTGCTACAGTGACGCCACAGAGCTCACACACCTTGGCCCCACAGGAGGTCTCCGTCGCAGGGGCAGCCAGATGAAAGGCGGAGTGGTGACAGGATAGGTCTGGGGTGGCAGAGACATGTCCTGGGACCGCCACTTCACCTCCCTCAGAGACAGGATCTGGACAGTCTGAAAGGTTCCCCTTTCTTGACCCCATTCTGCACCCACGTGGCTCAAGACAGATGTAGATGAGGCTGTGAGTGAGCAGGCAGACCTGGCAGAGGCTTACAATTAAGATGAAGGTGTTGAAGCCAAGTAATCTGGTTGGATGCAGTGACCTGGTACCAGGCATGGTGTGGGGAGTGGACACTTCAGCAACAGAGCATTCGGAGCCACACAACAAAGAGAGACAAAGACATATCAGCAAAATCCAGGGAACTCACACCTGTGTTGAGGGCCACAGCCTGGTGAGAAGGGCAGCGGGGGAGAGAAAGATCCAAACTGCTTGAGTATTTCTTCCATAGAAGCTGAGTTCAACACAAGACTCCCAAATGTGTTTTGAATTGGCAAGATTGAGTTTATCACCATCACTGGGGAAAAAAAGCTTGAGTGTTATATTCGTTTGCTAGGGCTGCCATGCCAAAACACTACAGACTGGGCGGCTTAACCAACAAAATTTGCTCTCCCACAGTTCTTTCTGGCTCTCAGTTCTGGAGGCTAGAAAACCAAGATCAAGGTGTCAACGTGGTTACTTCCTTCTAAGGGCAAAGAGGGACTGTTCCATGCCTCCCGCCAACTTCTGGTGGGTTGCCAGCACTCTTTGGCTTCCTTGGGCTGTAGAAGAATCATCCCAGTTTCTGCCTTTATCCTCATATGGTGTTCTCCCTGTGGGCATGTCTGTGTTTAAACTCCCCTTGCCATGAATACACTAGTCATATCGGGTTAGGGCCCACCCCAATGGACTCATTTTAATTTGATTACCTGTGTAAAGACTCTACCTACAAATAAGGTCATCTTCTAAGGTACTGGGAGTTGGAACTCCAACATATCTTTTTGGAAGGATAAAATTCAATCCATTAAGAAGTTTTAAGTTTAGTTAAAGAGAAAAAAGTTCTACTTTCGTACACCTAAATTATGTAGATTGTAATTTGAACTCCCAAAACCATTTCACTTGCATCAAGAAATAGGAAATCTAATGGAGAAATCTGTCCTTGAAGATGCTTGACCTGTAGCCAAGAAAATGTTTTCACACAAGGTTGTCTCTAAGTTTAGCAGAATTTGCAAATAATCCCCTAAAAATCCATTGTCTTACCTCTGCAGAAGAGAGACCCTCAAGGTTCCAGGGATGACCTCATTGGCCACCAAGTCCATCACAGAATCAGCCCTAGGAGGCAGCAGAGTAAGTTACCATGTGGCGGGTCCCGTACTGCACAGGTACCAGATGAGAAACCTAAGACCAGCCACGGGGGCCTTCCAGAGTGTCCAGGCAGAGTGTAAATGGCCAAGAGCTGGGAACAGTGCAGAAGCCAGGAAGCTCAGGTGATATGTCCATTTGACATGCAGCCTTCTCAGGGTCCTTCTCATCATTCACTTTCCCCTTCATCCCAGGAAGAGCCAGAGAGTGGCCGTAGGAGGTGGGCTTCAGTCACCAGCCCCCAGGGACAGTCATGTGCTCTTAACAGCATTTTGAATGGAAGAGAGCTGGTAGGGTCCATCGCAAACTCAGAGAGGGAGAAACTTGTCAGAAGCCAATTTGCTCTCAGCTAGTCGATATCTGAAATGAGGTCAGCAACTTGGCAGCAGCAGGTATTTTCTGGAGCTTCTGAAGGAATGTAGTGCCTGCCATCCATCTTGACAGTTCCTATAAGACCTCGTCCAGTTAGGGAGTTAGTCATGGAGCTTTGTTCGAGGCTGTTGTTTTCTCGTATGTGTCAAAGGTTGACGGCTACTTGGAAGGGAGTGGGAGTTGTCAGCGTCGTTGTTAAACTGTTGAAGGCTGCTGCAGTGCATTGACTGGGAGGGGAGCTTAGAAAAATTCTTGTGACAAAAACAATAAAACACACAGAGACGGACCACAGCAAGCTGATGAGTGGCCCACACCTAACTGCTAAATTGAGTTTATTCCAAAAAGCACAAGTTGCATATTATGGGCATCACAGGTTGGAAGCATTGGAAGAACAGCTTCAAATGATGGCTGATGGAGTGTGGTAAATAAGCACCTGGCTTCCTCACTAGGACTGGTCAAATTCTAGGCATCCGTTGTACACCGCTGTAGAGTTCTCCAGGGACATAAACTCCAGTTGCCCAAGGCGGTGCTTGAAGAACACCCCTTGATGGGCTGCCTCCCTTCCCTGTCTCACTCCCCCTTCTTCTACCGGTGTTTCCTGACATCACTTCTCAAATAAACTCCTGGCACCCGCATCCTTGTCTCAGGGAAGACCCAACCTAGGATGACTACTTGCTGAAAGGCATTGTCCTTATTTCACCAAGATATAAACCAAGATCTGGGCATAGATGTGCTGAGACTTCTACGCTGCTCAGCACTGCCTGAGCTGAGAGGAAACCCGACATAAGCAGATGACAACCTCTGAGGTGGCAGCAAGTGGGCACTGTGGTTGGAGGTGTGGAGAGAAATGGGTTTCACTGGGAAAGAGAAGGTGAGTATGGAGGAGCTACTTTCTCCTCCTATTCCTGCATCTCGTCTTAAAAGTAGAACCTGTGCCCTATCTTCTGTCTTCTACATTCCCTTTATGGCCCATCTGCCAATACAGGGAAGTGTCCTGGGCACCTGATTAGCTCTTGGCTCTCTTTTGGATCCAGCCTGCCCACAGGCCTCAGGAGACTCCACACTCCAGGCTTTTTCATGCCTTAAAACTCTACCTTTACCCCTGTGGAATCTAGCTGCCCTGGCTGGGGTGGGATGTTAAGTTCGATTCATATGGGGAAGATGATGAAGTCCTTTCTCCCCGGTATCATCAGAATTCCTGTGAATGAAAGTGACGACTTACAGAGTTGACTTTGACTCCCTTCTATTTTATATGCTAGTTAAAAAGTAAATCACTTATAAACTTTGGCATTTATTATTAGCAATAGTACCATATTTTTCAGACGATAAGACGCACCAGACCATAAGATGCACCTAGGTTTTAAAGGAGGAAAATACGGAAAAGATTTTTGAAACAAAAAATGTGGTAAATTATTTAATAACACAAATAACATAATGTTTCACCAATGTAAATGTAAACAGCCAGGTAAGCTACATTCGAACTATAAGACACACCCCCATTTTCCTCCCAAATCTGGAGGGGGAAAAGTGCGTCTTATAGTCCAAAAAACGCGGTAAATTATTTTGCAGTTGATTGACAGGACAGACTAATATCAGCTCAGTTGGGACCACTGATTCCCAGAAGTTAGTAAGTCACCCTAGTGGGGTTTGGAAAAGGGAAGCATGAATAGAAGGAAGTTGGAATAAATCTGAGTGCCTGGGTGCATGAAGTGTAATTAATAGGTATCAGAAATGTGACAAGAACAGGGTTTTATGGCAAAGGCAGAGAACAAACAGGCATAATCAGCTATGTGCCTTAAACTATATTTAGGAATCTAGACTCTAAAATGTTCAGTAGGTATGAAGTCGTATCTCATGTGATTTTGATTTCCATTGCCTTAATTGCTAATGATGCTGGATTTTTTCATATGCGTGTTGCCTATTTGTATATCTTCTTTGAAGAAATGTTTTTTCAAGCCATGTTATCTTGGAATTGGAATAAGACAGGTCCAACTGAGCCCCTTTGGACTCCTATGCCTCATTCACAACTGGTTCAGGATCCAGAGGGCAAATGACATGAATAACTGGAACTTTCAAGCACCAGCAGTCACTAGATATGCTTTTGTGATGGGATGGTGGGAGGAGGGGCATTCTCTTTATTGGTAGAAGCAGTGTTTTCAACTGCTTCATTTTGCAGACAAAAGGTCAGAGGGTCAACCCAGAAACAAACTGGCAGCAGCAGGTGGCAGGAGTCACAGACCAACTCCAGCTGCAAACCTCTGGCTTCTCTCTGACTCATTTAATGATGATGAGTTCTCCTCACCTCCTCAAACCAGCTGCTTTGGAAAGCAGATCTGCCGGATTTGCAGCACAGGGAAGAGAACTACCCACGTATCCTTAGCCAAGTCACTTCAGCTCTCAGAGAGCCCCCACCCCCTTTCTCCTGCCTTCTTCCCCAGTTCTGCATTACTAGGTCTCCATGAGCAAACATGTTTACATCTGCCAAGTCTTTGCCTTCCCGGTGATCCTGTACTGCGACCAGCCCTTAAAGTGTCTTCCACCCAAACCCATCTCCATTGATTAGATAATCGTAATACCCCTTCCAGCTCTAGGACCCCTTAGCTCTGTGTGCCAGATCCCCCATACGTAGAACTTCTTAACGCAATTCCCCCAGCCCAGACTCACTGCCCAACCCTACCTGGAAGTTGTGTAACTATCTGTATATAATCCTCAGAAAAATCCACTGCAGAGGCAAGTCCATCAGGACTCCAGGGAAAACCCTACTGGCCACCAAATCCACCAGAGAAGAGCCCTAGGAGGCAGCAGGGCAAGTTACCACATAATGCGTCCTGTACTGCAAAGAACAGAGAACTGTGCACTGTGTCACTGAGTGTGGGACAGAGAGGCAGAGGTAGAGGTGGGAGCAGGCCTTTGCTTTATAGGTACATTCCACTCCTTCTGGACTTATCAAAAACTCATTTCTATGAGAAATATGAGGGGAGGGAGAATATTCCATCGCAGTGAAATCATGTAAAACATCTATTGCTAGGCACCAGGCACTGGCGTTCATAGCTCCAGTGGGAATGACTTGCATTGACATCAAGGGAGTTCCCACAGTCTTGAGGCCTTCACTGTAATGGGATTTGGCCAGCAAGGTTTCACCTTCGAGGAACTCTTATTCTCCATAACCTGACACTTGAGGCAACCTTTCAGGCTTTCCCCCCAGGCAAACCATGAGGAAGGGCCTAAACCAGAGCAAAAAGGTCAGAAAAACAGCAATTCTGAGGTAGGAGAAAGGAAACCAACCAATCGCCCCTTCTCTGCAAAACAGGCACAGTTCAAATTCAACAGGGCAGAACTTTCACCCCCAAGGTAAACATCAAACATCGGAAGTGTCATTTATGCTCTCCAGCCCAAATGCCCACACTTGGACAGGATGGGGAAAAAGTATGCTCCACCTTTGACTGCTTCTACCACCCTTTCCACCGAGTGGGGTCTCTCGCTCCTGCTATCACTCTTTCCACCAGGTGGGACATGGAGGCCTGGTACTATCCTTAGAATGCCATTCTCAAGTGTTCTTAGTAGTGCTTTTACCTCACCTCTGGCCGAGAGGTGAGACCCCTGGGCTGAGACTTAAGAACTGTGGGTTTGGCTTTGGCTCAGCACTGAAAGGCTGGAGATGAAAGGGGGAAACCTGTTCTAAATTCCATTTCTCTGCTTTGGAAAAATAGATGAATAAACCAGGAAATCTCTAAGGTTCCTTCTATCTCCTAAAATATCTCTACTGTTATTCAATTTAAAGACACATAATGGTTTAATTGCTTGCCTAGACTGTATTCAGGAACAGGGATAAGAGAGACAGAGGATTGAGAATAACACCTTTTCAAGACACCATTAAAAACTAATTTATATTTTAAGACTCCTATTCTGTCTTCTTGGAAAGCCTGAAAGACATTCCTTCTTTTATCTGGTTGTCAGTCAACTTTTTTATTGAGGCTTTCATTTCCTTTTTTGAAAAAGAAATATAAATCTGGCTTTAGCTACCTGGTTAGGAATGAAAGCTGACTTCAGGTGTCCCTCAGTAAGAATGTGAATTATGGTTGCCTATCAGTAGTTTGACTCAAATTGCAAAAATTTAAGAGGAATTCTTTAAGGCAGCTGATGAAACTACAAAATGGATAGTAGATACCGGAGGCTAGAAAAAGCTATAGAAAGAGTAATAATTAAATGGTGCATTGTGTTTAGTGATTCTCTAAAGAATCCTGCAAAAATGTCTTCTCAAAACGTGTTTCATCCTCACATTAGCATTTTGAGTAAGAAGGACAGATAATCCCTTTTTAACTGTCGAGCAAATTATACCCAAAAGGATAAATGACTTGCCTTAATTTTCATATCTAAATAATGACAGAGCCCAGGTCTCAGCCTCGCCAACTTGGTGCTTCTCTTCTGGGAGAGCATCTCCAGAAGAAAAAGAAAGGTTATTTTTGTCAGTCCGTTTTCCTCAGGTCAGCGGCCTGAGAAGGGCCAGGACAGGGACAGATGAGAAGGCACACAAGCAGATTAGGCAGTGTCACCGTCGGCCAGAAAATCCAGGGTGAATTTTGTAGCAGGCAAGAAGAGCCACATTTCCCTTGTCTCGAGTTCCTGCCCAGCCCATGGAAGAACATTCTCTCCTGGGCAGTCAGGGCACCTCTTCTTGTCAGGACTCAGCACAATATTTTAGGAGGAAACAGAAAGAAGCAGTTAAGTTGAGACCCTAAAATTTGGGTGCAGCCCAATTCAGCAAACTGAGTTGTTTTATTTCAGGTCCCTAGCACCACCCTGCCCACCTGCAGAAATCAGGACCACTTGTCCCATTGTAATTTATTTGGTTATATGTCTATCTTCCTATTAAACTGTAAATCCATTGGAGCATTCGGGTCCTTTTAAATCGGCAGGGAGAAAGCACATCCACTTAATCTGTGAGGTCACGGGCCTGATTGATTTGGCCGAGAATGCTGGAGGCAGCAGGGCAGCCACCCAGAGCAGAAGCAGGGAAAGCTGTTCTTCACAGTTTCCCGTGGTGTCCAAAGCACCTGAGGGGCCGGGTGTCATGATGCTGCCCAAGCCCAATCCCCTCATACCTGAGACCTGTATCACTCTTCAAGAATGTATGTAAATAATTCATGCCTTTGATGGGAAATATTACTGGATGCCCATCATTTTTTTTTGGTTCTTGAGTTAAACCCAGCACCAGTACAGCCACATCCAGAGGGAGAAGTGGGGTGAGATGGGAGAGGAGAAAGTAAAAGTCAGCACAGCCGGTCCTTCTCAAACAACATCATTTCATTCAGCGTCATTTTGATATAACATTGGTAAGATGCTATAGGAACTTGGCTCTTGTTAGTGTCAACTAGCCTATGGTAAAATTGGTTTTGTTCTATAGCTTTTTTACTCGAAGAAGCAGAACCTGTTGATGTTAGGTGAGGACTTAGTGTATCCAACTCTTCCTGAACAATGTACCCAGCAGGTAGGGATGTCCATTTCTCTGCTACTTCTTATTCCTCTTGTTCCCAGTGTCTACGTAATAGCTGGTTCATGGTTTGCACTTCACATGTTTTCAAATTGAGTACTGCTGCTGTCTCTTAGCTGGGTTTCCATGTAACCATACAAATACAATATGAGCCTTGGAGATATTCAGTGATTTGAATGTTGATCCAGCTAGTTAGTAGCATAACCCAGATCTACAAATATTTCATGCCATCATTTTTTCTATTATACCACACAATTCCTCTCCTTCTAAAAACCTGTAGCACTTCCCTTAGCTTAGCATACCAGATTTAGAGGATTCTGCTCAGTCTTCTCACGCACATGCCTCCTATCTCTCCATCTTCATTCACATTAACAAAAGACTCTCTTTACTAATCAAGCATACCTGCTGGTCATCTCAATTTTGCCTTCTCACAAGCCCTTGGCCACACAGTAAAATTCATACCCCCCACCCCCAGAAATCTGGGTCAGACCTCACCTCTTCCAGGAAGCCCATCCAAACTAGTACTTCGCTCCAACCCACTCTAACCACTCCTCTACCAGCACTTCGGCAGTACTTAAATTCTCTTTATTGTTTATACTGACGTATTGGGCACTGAATAAAAATTTGTTGAGTGAATGAATAATAGATTCTACTGATTTACCTGGCCAAGATGGAGGCGTAGGTAGATGTACTTTGCCTCCTCACACAACCAAAAGAAGGGCAGCAACAAATGTAAAAACAAAAAATAACCAGAACTGCCAGAAAACCAAACTGCATGGGAAGTCTGACAACCAAGGAGTTAAAGGAGAACCATTAATCCAGGCCAGTAGGAGGGGAGGAGATGAGCAGCTGGAGCAGAAAGGACTCTTGGCAAGGTGGCGGCTGGTGGACCGGGTGGTCCCACATTTGCATGCAGATAAACTGGAAGGAACAAATGAGGAGTGAGACAGACTACGCAACCCAGGGTTCCAGTGGGAGAAATAAAGCCTCAAAACCTCTGACTGAAAAAACCTGTGGGGCTTGAGGCAGCAGGAGAAACTCCCAACCTCACAGGAAAGTTTATTGGAAAAACCCACAGGGTCTTAGAATGTACACAAAATCATGCACCTGGGAGTCAGCACCAGAAGAGCCCAATTTGCTTGTGGGTAGCAGGAGAAGTGACTGAAAGCCAGCCGGGAGCCGAGCAGGTGGCATTGTTCCCTCCAGGACCCCTCTCCCACATGCAGCACCACAATGCAGCCACGTGGGTTGCCCTGCCCTACCTAAGGCTCCACCCCTTACATTGTAACAGGCATGCTGAGACAAAAAAATATGGCCCAAATGAAAGAACAGATCAAAGCTCCAGAAAAAAATACAACTAAGTGATAAAGAGATAGCCAACCTATCAGATGCACAGTTCAAAACACTGGTAATCAAGATGCTCACAGAAATGGTTGAGTATGGTCACAAAATAGAGGAAAATGTGAAGGCTATGAAAAGTGAAATAAAGAAAAATGTACAGGGAACCAAAAGTGAAGGGAAGGAAACTAGGACTCAAATCAATGGTTTAGAGCAGAAGGAAGAAATTAACATTCAACCAGAACAGAATGAAGAAATAAGAATTTAAAAAAATGAGAAGAGGCTTAGGAACCTCCAGGAATCTTTAAATGTTCCAACATCTGAATCATAGGGGTGCCAGAAAGAGAAGAGGAAGAGCAAGAAATTGAAAACTTATTTGAACAAATAATGAAGGAACAGTTCCCTGATCTTTGAGAAGAAATAGATTTCCAGGAAGTCCAGGAAGCTAAGAGAGTCCCAAAGAAATTGGACCCAAGGAAGCACACACCAAGGCACATCATCATTAAGTTACCCCACGATTAAATATATGGAGAGAATCTTAAAAGCAGCAAGAAGAAAGGAGTCAGTTACCTACAAAGGAGTGCCCATAAGACTGCTAGATAATTTCTCAAAAAAAACCTTGCAGGCAAGAAGGGGCTGGAAAGAAGTATTCCAAGTCATGAACGGCAAGGACCTACATCCAAGAATACTCTATCCAGCAAAGTTATCATTTAGAATGGAAGGGCAGATAAAGTGCTTCCCAGATAAAGTCAAGTTAAAGAAGTTCATCATCACCAAGCCCTTATAACAGTAATATGACAAGAAACACAACTATCAACAACTGAACCTAAAAAAACAAAAACAGAAACAAACTAAGGAAACAACTAGAACAGGAACAGAATCACAGATGTACATTGAGAGATTACATGGAGGGTTATCAGCGGGGAAGGGGAGCGGGGAGAATGGGGAAAAGTACAGGAATAAGAAGTATGAATGGTAGACACAAAATAGACAAGGGGAAGTTAAGAATAGTATGGGAAATGGAGAAGTCAAAGAACTTATATGTATGATCCATGGACATGAACTAAGGTGGGGGAAGGGTGGTGGGAAGGCAGGTACAGGGCGAGGGGAATAAAGGGAAGATAAAAATGGGACAACTGTAATAGCATAATCAATAAAATATATTTTAAAAAAACATTCTACTGATTCAATCTCTTCACCATTTCCCAAATGTGCCTTTTCTCCCCTTTCCCACTGCCACAGCCCTTGCTAAGGCTCTCATCATTGCTCCATGGACCATCAAAACAGTATAAGAGCTTCCTCCCCCCGCCCTGCTCCCTCTATTCAGACTCCACAGTGCCACCTGAGTGAACTTTCTGAAAGAAATCTGATTGTCTCCTATTCTTCATGGTTCCTCAGTGCCTTTGGAATCACGTCAATAAGGCTCTTCACAATCAAGTCTCAAACAATTCTTCCTGTCTCCATTACTTTCCACTATTGATATGTCCATGGTGAAGTTAACCCTTCAAGGGTGCGTGCCTTGTTAATGTTATTCCTTCTGCCAGAGGTATCCTCCCCTCTTTGCTGCCCAGTGGACATTTGCTTCTGTTTTGGGAATTATCAAATGTATCACTACCATAACCTGGCTGGCTGCCCCACCTGCCCTCTTCTGGACCACAGTCGATTTGGTCTTGAGTTGGGGGTGAAGGTGTCACACCAAGCACAGTGCACTGTAATTGCTTGTTGGTCAGTCTTACCTCTTGTTTCATGAGCCTTTTGGAAGCAGGGCCAAATGTTCCTATCTTTTACATCCACAGCCCCATTAGATTTCTTAGCTCCTAGGATGCTCTCAGTGTTGCTGCATTTAAAGCATTTGTTCACACCATGTTAATTTGTATTCACTCAGAACCATACACTTTTACAGCTGAAAGTGATATTAGAAAATATCTTTTCTACCCTCTCATTTTTTACATGAAGCAACTTCAACCTATAAGTATTTGAGGGACTTGCCCAGGGTCATAAAAACACAGCAAGAGGCATTGACTTCGGTCACCTGATCCATGCCATATTCTGCTTTATTGTATACATAAAGTTGTAATGCCAAAAAATAGCGTAAGCACCTCAAGGTGGGGAAAAGGTTATCCTTTTTCTTCTGTGTTTTTCTATACAGGGGTCTATCTATCCTCGTTTGAATTCAAGAAATGTGACAGACTTGATAACATTTACTGAGATGCATCTCTGCTTTGCAATTGGGCAGCTGCCCCAGGTAATCAATTTTTTAAAAGATTTTATTTATTTATCTTTAGAGAGAGGGAAAGGGACAGAGATGGAGAGGGACAGAAACATCTACGTGATATATGTGAGAGAGAAACATTGATCGGTTGCCTCTCATACATGCCCTGACCAGGGACCAACCTGCATCCCAGGTATGTGCCGTGACAGGGAATTGAACCCTCAACCTTTCACTTTGCGGGATGATGCCCAAGCAACTAAGCCACACCCGTCAGGGCCTGTGATATCATTTTGAAGTTCCTTTTAATGAGTCAATTCAGTTGTCTTGAAATTTTATAAATTCTTCAGAACTCCCCTTGAGATGATGTATAGGAAAAGATTTAAGTTAAATAATTATGGACACTGATCTCCTCTACTACTACCCAAGATCTAATTACAAAGTTCCTAACCTATGCAATTAATGTAAACAAACACCAATGTCTGGCTTTTCCATTCAGACCTCTGTTTCGCAATGATGCTTGGGATAATTTGCACTTCTAGGATGGGAAAAGTCAAAGAAAGGTGATAATAGTGATAATCATAGTAATAACAGACACATGGGGAAGCAAAGGAACTGACACTGTCAGTCAGTGGGAACAGGGAGAACTGGTGTGTTTTTTAAATATCTACAACACTCCAACACAAACAGAATTTTTTTTCCGGAAAAAAATTAGGTGAATTTACACTTTTTAAAGCTGTGCAAGGCAACGTGCCCTCTGAATTCATCACTACTTCCTGTCTGTTCACACTCTCAGTCATGAGTTTGCGTTCTTCTAACCACAGAAAGCATACGTCTTAAAGGGTTCGAAGAATTTTGTTGAAGTAAATACACAACAAAGATGTTTCAATCATTTGCCATAGGAGAGGAAATGGCACTTTGGAGAGACTTGGTAGCTTTAACAGGGTGCCGCCGTGCGCGAATATATGCACAGCCTGCAAGCAAGGGGGTTATCTTTACACTCCTGTTAATACACTCCATTTCCACTTCTTTGTCCTGCTAATAGTTAAAACAGGCTTCAGTAGTCACATTACTGTCGTTTTGTGCTCTCTCAAGGTTAAATTATAATGAGCTTTGCGATTATTAGTTTTTTCTCTTGTTTTTACTTTTCTGCAGAAATGTAGGCTCCTTTTTTATTCTGAAGAATCTAAGTCTCCAGGTTTCTATGATTACCTCTCACGCCTTCTCTCTTCTTTTATTCTCTTCTCTTCTTTGGCTCAAAAAGCAAACTCATTACCAAACCAAATGGATAAGCCTCCCACACAGAATCTGGAGGAGAAAGACACCCCTGTTAATTCAGAGGAGCAATTTCAGAGGCTAGCTACAGTCCACAGCACCACTGGCCTACAGGACACGCCACATGTGGCCTAACTAAATCCAGGGCTGTCTCTTCCGGGACGGCTCTGTGGTCTAAACAAAGTCATTGGCATGGAAAACAGCTACTTCTCCATGGAGTAGCCCATTCCCAAGCAATTTATAACTTAAAACTTAAAACAATTATAATAACAACAATAATAACAAACATTTCTAGAAGCATTAATATGTGCCAGGCACTCATCAAAGCACTTTACATGTATTATCTCATTAAATCCTCACAACAACCCTATGAGACAGATGTTCTTATTATTTTTATTTTACGGATGAGTACAGTGAGGCTCAGAAAGGTTAGCAACTTGCCCAAGATCACACAGCCTGCAGGTGGCAGATACAAATTAAGCTTCATAAATTCATGCTCTGGACCTCTACGCTAAGCTGCCTCAAATTAAAGGACAAATGTAGAATAGAATCATATACCTGAAACTTAATGTAATGTTATTGTTAACCAATGTTACCTCGATAAATTTAATTTTTAAAAGTAAATAAATAACAATATGTCTATAAATGATATTCTTCTCACCAAAAGTGTCATGGAATCAATTTTGAAACTGCATAATAGGATAATAATAAAAAAATAAGAAAAACATTTATTGAGGACCTGTGTGTCAGATACATGAGTTATAAAACAACCCTATGGGTAGGTGTTATTATTACTCCTGATTTTCCAATGAGAAAACTTAGGTTAAGTAATTTGCCCCAAATCACATAGCTAGTAATCATCAGTCAGGAAATGAACTCGCGCACCCTGACTCCTAAGTCAGCTTGGCACACTTCTCCCTCTTGTTTCCATAAACATAAGGCAAATGAGGCGCAGAGGGGTGTACTATATTATATAATACAGTAACATGATCTAACCTTTTCAAAGAGAGTTTTTTGAAAGTCAGCCCAAACTCCAGATCTTCTGAATCTCGGCCGCGTGCTTTTCTCATTGTAGCAGCCCCTCCTGCACACCGTATCAGTGAATGCTGCCCCCTCCAGTTAGCCAGGAGTCCAAGTTAGACACCTGAAATCGTTCCTAGTTTCTCTACAATGCTCACCGCTCTACAGCTAACTCGTCATTATGATCTCTCGAGTCTACCACCAACCACTTCTTGAATCTATACCTGTTGCTTATGGAACAAACTCCAAATTCCTTAAGGCCATTCATAATCTTACCTCAGTCTTCTTCGCCTGTATCTCATCACCACCACAGCTGGCCCCGCCACGCACGCACACACAATGTACATTGCACTGCAGTCACACTAAGGTACGTGAAAGCTGTTTTTTCATACCCATAGCTCTGCACACTTCTTTTTGCAGAGATTACTCTATCCCAAACTCTCCATTTTATAAACTCTTATACAACCCATAAAGCCTTTTTTTGCTTATCTAGGGAGTTAGTTACGGCTTGCTTGGTACTCCATGTCACCTCTACAGTCTATATCTTAACTGTTTTGTTATTTCTTATCAGACTATAAATTCTAAGAGGGCAAGGACTTTATCTGCCGTATTTTGCCATGTATAATGCACACCCATGTTTTTGGCCCACACTTTCATGAAAAAATCTTTTGTTTAAATTTTTAAATTCAATTATTTATTAATTTATATTTAGATGCTTGTTTTTTGTTTTATAAAGAAAATTTAGTATTTATTTTTTTAACATATTATGGTACAAGAAATTTTATGTAGCAAATAATTACAAAACATGAGAACAGATACAAGGTATTTCAACACCCATGTATAATGCACATCGTTATTTTTCCCTCAAAACTTTGGACCAAAAAATGTGCATTATACATGGTAAATTCTTTTGCATCTCTATCACTGAACACCATGCCTGCTTCATAAGTAAAGATTCCATAACTGAGAGTTGAATTAAGTCGAACTTCTCTCACACTGCAGTGGCCCATTTGGTCTAGCTCCATGTTATTCAAAGTGGGAGCCAATAGTAAGGCTCTAGTGACTAGTATTTGAATCTCCCTTGAGCAATCATTTCCAATTATCTGGAATATAGTTTCCTTTTTCACATAACCAATATAGCTGAGATTAACTCTATTACTCTTTTAAAATTTATGGGAGTTCACAGACATGCAAAATTGCACAATGAGGTATTGTTTCTTTAGGTTTTGTCCAACATAGAAATACTACATTAAGGTAACTTTTCCCCTTTCAATATAAAACAAAACAATTCAGGAAAATCAGAGTTATATTGAGGAGGATAAAAAAATTAAAATTTCTTTTTAAACAATTATAATAGAAATATAAATATTCCAACTTGAAAGTATTTTTAAAAATGCATTTATTAATTTTAGAGAGAGAAGAAGGGAGAGAGAGAAACATCAACTGGTTGCAACCCATAAGTGCCCCAACTGGGGATCAAACCTGCAACCTAGGTATATGCCCTGACTGGGAATCAAACCCCCAACCTTTTCATATCTGCTATGATGCTCCAACCAATAGAGTCACACCAGCCAAAGCCAACTTGAAAGTTTTAATTGACCTTGAAATTTTAACTAAATTAATACATACATTAAAAATATACAGAGCATATTTCCTTATCACTTTTCAGACACAGAAGATGAATGGCAGAAGGAATTGATACTGTTTCACATTTAGAGCTGCTAAGCACCTAAAAACATTTTTTTAAATTTATGTGTTTGTTTGTTTGTTTATTTTGAGAGAGAGCGGAAGGGGAAAGAAAGAAAGGGAGAGAAACACCAATGTGTGGTTGCCTCTTGCATGCCCCCTACTGGGGACCTGGTCTGCAACCCAGGCATGTGCCCTGACTAGGAACTGAACCAGTGACCTTTGGTTTGCAGGCCTGTGCTCAATCCACTGAGCTATACCAGCCAGGCTTAAAAACATTTGTTAATTAGTTTTTTCTTCCCAATTTTGTGTGGCAGGACCATATGGCTACTCATTCATTTTAAAGATGAAAAGAATAAAGCACAGAGGGTTAAGTGATTTGCTGAAATTACCCCAACTACCACCTTCTGGTACTAAAATAGTAGTAATCATTTATTAGTGCTTATTGTGTGGCAGACAAAATGCTAAGTATTATGAATTATCTCAGTCCTCACATCAGTACCATGAAGTAGGTGCTACTATCCTATTTCCTCAAGTGCAAAATACTAATTTTTTTCTAAATTTTAAAATGGGTGATTTTGAGACCTGGCCAGTATGACTCAGTTAGTTGGGCATCATCCCACAAACCAAAAGGTCACATGTTCTATTCCTGATCAGGGCACATGCCAGGGTTACATACAGGTCCAGTCCCCAGTTGGGGTGGATACACAGGGCAACCTCTCAATGTTTCTCTCTCACAATGGTGTTTCCCTCTCCCTTCCCCTCTCTCTAAAATTTATCTAAAGTTTTCTTTTTTTTTTTTTTAAGATTTTATTTATTTATTTTTAGAGAGAGGAGAAGGGAGGGAGACAGAGAGGGAGAGAAACAGCAATGTATGGTTGCCTCTCACATGGCCCTCACGGGGACCTGGCCCGCAACCCAGGCATGTGCCCTGACTGGGAATTGAACCGGGACCGTCTGGTTCCCAGCCCGCGCTCAATCCACTGAGCTACACCAGCCAGGGCAGCAATTTTTATTTCTTAGTTTACTTAAAGGAATGATGGCATCTACAGTAGTCACCCCATTTTTGTAGGTGAGGAAACTGAAGCATAGTGAAGTGCAATGGTTTGTCCACAGTCAAACAGCTAGTGAGTGATAGAGCCAGGATTTGAACCCAAGCCCACACACTCAACTATCTATGGCACCATATCTGTTAGGTAATTTACACTCACAGCATCTGAGTTGCCAGTATGGTAGTGAATGTTTCTACATTGGCCCTAGATGGCAGTGGTCGCCAGAGTTGCCAGAGTCACTGGGAAGAATGATTTATGATAAATGAATGAAAAATTAAGTTTTCCTTATCAGATGGCCTTTGACTTCTTTGGGGCTCCTGCAGTAATACAAAGCATCTATTAGCAGAGTAGGAAATGCCTGGGGGAAGTGCTCGTTCTTCCCAGAAATTAGAGTTGGGTTACAGTATCTTCCAGGGGGTGCCGTGGGGTCACTTTAACCCCCAGTTCAGTGTATCCCTCTTGCAAATGGAGCCAAGAGAGGACACACCTCTGATTACATCATAAACCTCTGTGAACTTATTCTAAAAACAGTTTGACTTTTCTCTAAACTGTAAACTCACTTTTAAGGCCACAGTTAAGTTTCCACTATTAGTTCAGTTTTAGAAAACAAACTTGCTAAGTCTTAAACTTGGCAATAACAAAATAAATACATACTTTTCATTAATGTGAGTTAGAGTGCAGTTGTATGCCAGAATTGAAATGTGTCAGCTGCTGAGAGAGAAGCTGTTGATTTGGGTGGCAGTGTGACTAATGGGGTTTTCTTTTGTGAAGGGATTGGTTTGTATTGATTTATTTATGTCTGGTATAACCCCGTGTCCATGCACAGAGTCCTTCCCATGCCCAGGAAGCCTGCCTGGATTGGTAAGGGATAAGAAGCTGGCAGAGAAACTTGACTGGCTCATTAGGGGGGTGTGTACCTCTTGTCTGAATCAAGTGTGCAGGGCCAGAGGGACCAGACCGCCCTTGCAGGTGTCCAATCCCTGCATGACACACGACAAGTCTATGAACTATCCCTGCTGGCTGCATATGGAAGCCCTAACACCAGGGTTGCCCTGGAAAACTGCTGGAGAGAATTCAGACTGAGCTTCGTAGATCTTGTTTTCCTGATTCAATGAACTAAACCAAACAGGGACCCACTGTATTTTGTCTCCTGGAGAAAGCTCACTTTCCTTCTGGATTCAGGCCTTTCCCATCACTCCCATCATGGGTGGAAGAATCTGTCCAGGAACAGAACTCAGCACTAGATCAAAAAAACACGCAAACAAAGCAACCAAGGCAACTTGCAGCGTGAACAGTGCTTTTCAAAGAGAATTAGGAGGGCTGCATTTCAGATATGGTTTTATGACTAACTAGTTGTATATCTTTGTAGTGAACTTCTCTTGGCCTGTATTTCCCTATTTTGTGATATATATATAATCACCGGGAAATTTATCATCTCTAGAGCTCATGCAGAGTCATTTCTCACAAGAGACTGATGGTTTTGCACTGAGTTATCCACACTCTTTTGCCCAGAAACTTTTGTCTCAATACACACAAATTCTAATACACAGACAGCAGTCTGAAGGTCTGCATCCATAAATAGCATTTATTTCTGTAAAAACAGTCTTTGAAAGACTAAGTAAAGCCACTCATTAATAGTGTCATGAGATGGTGACCCAGATTAGCCCCAATCCTTTACTGTCGCTTCACTGCTTGGGGACTACGGAACTGAGAGGGAGGCATTCTTAAAACAATGAATTCCCAGGAGAAAAAGAATGGAATCCTTGTTTGGGCATGCCACAGAATTTATAGAGAAACTAGGGGGCTTTTAGAGTAACTACCAGAGACAGAAAGCATAAAGTTTTTAGTGCCAAAGCAGGTGGTAGAACAGGGGCAGCTTAAGGAAATTGTTCTGAGAATGGAATGTCCAAAGGAAGCCAACCCTAGGGCGCACTAACCAGAACGGAATGGCAGCGCATAGGAAAGCCTGCCGGTCCATGTTCCAATGAGCACGAGGAGAATGATTTCCTCCCAATTCTCAGTGAGCGTTTTGGGGACTCAAATAGACAGGGCTTTGTCATCTCACTGTCCCTCTGCCCTTGGCAGTTGTAACTTCAAATAAGTAACAATGTGCATCGATTACGGTATTTTGCTTGCAAACAACAGAAATTGACTCTAGCTAATTCAAACAACAATAAAAAATAAATTTGGAGAAGGACATGGGGCAGTTCACAATTTTGTTTTTTGGGGATTTTTGTTTTGTTCTGTTTTGTTTTGAAAAGCTGAATCTGAGACCTTAGAGAAGTTGGAAGTAAGGGAAGTCTGGGAAACCTCAATAGTAGGACTTTTGGACAGTCACTTCAGGTCATTCCTCCAACCACTTTTTATCTGTGAATCAATCTGCTTAAAATGTAAATATCTGAATAGAATATCAAATCGGCCTGGCTTTTCATTTAGGGTGTGTGTGTGGCGGAGGGTGGTATTAAGATTACAGTAATCACTTATTAAAAATATCCATCTCTTTCTAAGTTATGTCAACACCTTAAATGCAAACAATAGGACATCTTTCCCATTGCTCCCAAGATTTTGTCTCTTTCTGATGCTAAAAGCATAGATGGCTTCCCTCCCTCTGTCTTTTATGGGCCATGAGAGAATTCCAGAGTTTCTGGCAGTTTTAGCATTTCCAGAAGTAAGTGGAACACCTTTTCCTGCCATAGCTATTCTCATCCATATGTCTAGTTGAAGCATCGGATTTTGACAAGCATGCATGCACACGCTAAGAGAGGACATACCCCACCCGGAAGTCTCACCAACAGCTGCTTGTAGTGCAGTTGTTCCCAGCAGGAGGGAAGGATCCAGGGCAGGCAAAATCAGTGGACATCCACTATGGGGTCTCAGACCAGCCATTCTACAACAAGACTAAGAGGGCAGATCTTGTGTCTTTCCAGCAGCTATACCTGGAAAGTTTCAAGGAGCTAGATGCTATTCAGAGTGGAAAAAACATCTAGGCAAGAAAGTAAGTGCTCAGGAATAGGAGAGGCTTGAGAATCAGATATTCAGAGGCAAACTGGTAGACATCAGGCCTGAACAGTGAGACAAAATTTCACCCAGTCAGAATTGTCTTCAATTTTTCTTGCTATGGTGGTTCCCATCCAGAACCTGGGTTAGCCAGCCCGGCACGTGCAGTGACAGAAAGAGTAAGATGTGAGCTGTTCAGGATTGGGTAACAGTAAGTCTTGCCAATGACAAGATAGAGAAAGCTGCCACATTAGTCCTGCCCATAGACAGTGGGTGGGCCTGAGCCAAACAGGGGGGGAAGTATCTCTGAGAGTTCCTGGTTGTGCCACTGCACACTTACAGATACACACACACACACGCCCCACCCTTGGGGTAAAAGCAGGAAAATAGATGCTGCTGTGTCTTCCTAACTTGCTTCAAGGACTGAGTTTAGTGTCCCTGGCTTTCAAACCTCCTCCCCATGCTTCTATACAATAGCAAATTCGCTCACAGTGTGTTATGCTTTTGCATTTTAAAACTTTTATTCCAACTGTGGAATAGAATATTTTATTGCTAAAATATAGTAAAAAGAGCATTTCATTTGGTGTCAGGGGACTTACGTCGATGAATCCAGGCTGGCCTCCTTTTCAGGCTGCATTACCACAGGGTGAGGCTCATGGTGAGCAGTGTTCATTCATCTTTCCCTCTCCTTGGCCACTCCTCCCCTCTCAGTCCAGTGGTCCCCCTAAGCTTCTCCACCTTGTAACTAAATTCCATATTTCAGGTCCAGCCCAAGTGAAGGCAATGTGGCATAGAGGAAAGCATCTAATTGCCTCAATTCAAACCTCAGCTCTACCACTGATGAACTGGAAAACCTTAGAGAAATTACTTTATCTCTCTGATGCTCTGTTTCATGATCTGTAAAATGGAGATGATTGTACCTCTCTTTCGAGAAGTCCATGAAATCATTTATGTAGAAATAAATGCCCAAAGTAGGCACCTGATGGCTATTATCATTACCTCTCCCACAAAGCCTTCCCTGCCCAGCCCTTTCCAGTGATCTCTCTTTTTACTCCATATCTTTGGGTGAATTCTCTGTATCATTTAGATAGCCATCAAGTGCTCTGGGCTACTAAAATGTCACCTTTATTCTAACACCTATATCAAAAAATGTTCCCTAGTGTACTGTTTAAAAAGCTTATTTGACAATATGTGATCCGCTGTGCTCCTTTTCCAGGAAATGCCCTGCTAACTAAAGTCTCCTTTAGATTTCATCAGCATTAAATCCTGTGACTTTAGCATTAAATCCTATGAGTAAGATATTGAAAAAGACTGTTTTGAATAAGAAGTTTATAACTACATGCTGAAATATCCAAATCTTTGCTCTTTTTTCTATTCATTTTAACCCCAAAAGGTTCTTCATGCAGATATGCTCTAAATATCCAAACCCTGGGATAGCACTTATTTTCTTACTACCCAGAGTTCATCCCTTTTCTTTTCCTGTTGTTAGTTCTATCTGTTCCAGCCGCAGCCTGCCAGTCCTGTGTCCTAGTTGTGCGTCTCACTCTCTGTGTTTCAGTTGTGCTCAGCATTGGGATTTATTAACCTAGGAAAAATGCAGAAGTGGGTGGAAATAAGGGCCAGGCTGATAGAAGCCCTGCCTACCCCTCCCTTTCACACCTCCCAAGGCACCATAACCTTCTAAGGAGTTACTGGATTGGAGTCTCATTTCATTCAATTTCATCAAAAGTCCAGCAACAGATGCTTCGTTTGAGTAAAAATGCAAAGAGTGAGGAACTTTAGAGCCATAATATCAATTCAGCAAGTGCAAATCAGAGGCGCAATCTGGCTTTAGTGGAAGAGATGAAAGGGCATGGTTGATGGCTTCCCTGGGTGAGAGGGAAATGAAGTCTGAAGGCTGTTTCTGCTGAGCGTGCTTATTGTCAGATGTCTGGAAACAGATGCCCCCAAATTGAACAAGATCAAAGGACTCATCAAAGAACCATTCATCAAAGTTGGAACTCCACGCAGCCTGTGTTAGAAACTGTGTCCTCTATCCACACCCAAGAGAAGCTCGTAGGTGGAAACAGTCTTTGCTCCTGCTTACTGGTGCAAATCAAATAATATCCAAAATGGGGAGAGGAGGAAAAGATAAATACCAGGAAAATCAAGGCCTCTGAGAGCTCTATGGCCTCTTGAAATTCTTAAGAAAATCTCTATTTCCTTCTTCCTTCTTTTCCTAGGAAGGTTCTAGCTACCACCAAAAATTGGTTTATAGTTCTTACTATTTGTAAAAAGGTAACACAGTGAATGCCTGCAATGATATCACACAATGTACAATTAGATCCAATCTCTATTCTGTGGGCTCATATTCAGAAGAGATAAACCGTTGTGGTATATATAAATGAGGGAATAGACATGAAAGCACTCGAGAAGTATGTGCATATGTATTTACATATGTTTTCTCAATTTCTCCACTGAGCTGCAGGACAGTGGGGAGCTCTGCATCCAAGAGAGTGTCTTGCCTATATTATGTACTCCAAGAATAGGTAAAAGAGAAACTGCAATTTGTTTTAGCTACCTTTGAATGCTAAATGAAAACTGAA
The DNA here is from genome assembly GCA_004026765.1 of Micronycteris hirsuta. NCBI lineage: Eukaryota > Metazoa > Chordata > Mammalia > Chiroptera > Phyllostomidae > Micronycteris > Micronycteris hirsuta. Next base: position 59,700 of record PVJI01003123.1, read on the forward strand.
GGAGTTTGCCCTACTCACAGATGATAGATAGGCAGAAAAGAAATGCCAGAGGCTACATCTATCCTTGATGAAGGACAAAACCATGACCGGCAGACAAATTTCCTACTGCATTTTCTTGAGAAGCAAAACGCATGCTATGAAGAATCAGGCTGGATACAGACTCACAGCAGACACCATATTGCAATTAACGTTCATGAGTTTCTCCACATGGTCTCGGAGGCCAAGCTCCCAGTGGAAGGAACAATGGATGAAATGTTTCTCCCCAAAAGATCTTGGTGAAACAATAGATGATGGCTTTTACATGTTCAAGGTTATGAGCCCAGATGTATTTTCCAATAAGGACAGAAAAATAGGAGTCAGGTTTTGACATTGTCAAACACTGTGATAGCCAGACACATCTTGTCCTAACTTGAAAGCATTTAAGAAACGGGATGCTTCTTTACAATGGCTCCCCAGTATTTTTCACAGAGCAAAACCAAATGATGCAGAATTGGAAAGAACCAAAAATCATACAATTCAATTAAACTTTCAGGTGAGAACTGAGTTCTCTCAAAGGAGGTCTTTTCATGAGGAAGCTGAATCCTCCTTTCCGGCGATATTTGGGGCTTGGCTACAACTAGCCTTGCTCTTTCTTATGGTTTTTGACCCTCTTCCGGGAAGTAACGGATGAATGCAAAATTAGGATGCCCTAAAATTAGGATGCCCTACCGGGAGGGCAGTCACACCAGGAAGACTGTTCCAGGGAGTAGTCCCTGTGGGAAAGAAGTCCGCACATGTCAGTGACAACAGTGGGAAACATTCTCAGCAGACTTGCTACGTGGCCACCACTGGGAGCGGGGCGGAGGAAGTCACTGCCTGTCAGACACAGAGCTTTCACTTTGGTTCCTTAGGAAAATAGTACATGCCCTTTCTGCTTCCCACAGAGAGCGAATTACTCTTGCCTGCGCTCAAGCAGAGAGAGTCTGGCTGGGCTGGGAGCACTCAGCTACAGCCTATTAAACTAAAGTTGCCTTTAAAGTTGGTTAATGACAAGAAAACTCTGTTTCCGTCTATCCATATATCCAAGCTCAGCTACAGGAGGGGGGAAAAAAAAAGTCTATGCAGAAAAACGCCCTCATTTTACAAATCTGAATATGTCACTGACTTGACATCTGAAAACCCTTACTAAAGACATTGTGATAAAACGAAAAATGCAACTTGAAAATTATTAAACCTATATTCTATGATGATTCAGATGCATGCATGGTTGTTCACACACCCACAAATAAAATGACTTTCCCGGAGGTCAAACTGTACACATCTCAGTCAGGCAAAGGAAGCAGCCATACCTTCCCTCCCACTCTGTATCATTATCATTGGTGTTTAGCATTTACACAGCACTGCACTTTTGGCTGTTCTTTATAAGCATTGCTATCAGCCGGCCCTCAGGAGCAGCCTTCTTTTAGAGGTCAGGTCCAAGAATGCCAGTTTGCAAATGAGACACATCGAGGCCAAGTTATTTGCCTAGCATCTCAAATCAAGAAACAATATTCGAGTGTATGTCTTTTAAGCAAGGATGGAAAATTAGGTATATAGCCATTGCACTCACAATTCTAGTTGTTAATCAGTTGGGTCATTTCCTTAGAAAAAATTTCAGGCCAGACTTGTGGCAATTTTATTACTCATTTCCTGGTATTTTTCTCTTTATTCATTATTACAATTCAGTAGGTAATTCTAAGATGAATTTTCTCATATGCAATATACCATTAATATAAAAAAACTACATACTTGGAATTATGCTTCTATCAGTCTTACAAAGCTGGGTTTTGTTCTTTATTTGTTTTAATACTCAAAGGCCATATCTAAATCTTAATTGTCTAAGTCAACTGTCCTAATTATTGCTGTCATAATTTTAACCATTGTTTAATTATTTTAGATAAGTAAGAGTTAGTAATTGTATATGTCCCTCTCACAATTTTAAAAGACAAAAGAACAATTTTAACATTCAATAATTTAATGTTAGCCTTAAAAGAAAGTAGAAACAGTAAAGAAAAAGCACAGTGAACTCAACATCCTGTGCTGTGATTTGTCAACTATGAAGCATCTACAATCGCTTGTTGATGTTGATGATGATGGAGGAAATGAGGAAGAGGAGCAGGAGGAGGAGGAGACAGTTGTCATTTCCACCGAAATGGTCTAAGCTTCATTTCTGGTTCTTAGTTTCAATCACATAGACAATCCCAAACCAGTTTTGAAAACGCCGCAGGTGCAACATGGTTGGGGGCCTGGCCTTGAAATCTAAGCTTCTGATTGGAGACAAACTGGCCATATAACATATGTATTTTGATGGAGTGACAGGATCTCAGCCATTTATCTAGTATTTGATCTTGGAACTTGTCAAGGGGCAGAAAGATTTAAAATGTCATAAAATCTAACTGGAAATAACCTGGGACTAACTTATTCTTTTCTTAAGCAAAGGACACTGAGAACATCTGGTTTCTTTTCAGAATCAGAACATCCAATGACCTGCACTGATTTTAGCCAGGCACAAAATGTGAACATTTTGAACTCAGATTGTAACCCATTAAAGATTTTCTATCTGAAATCCTGCAGCAACCATGAAAATAAGCACTAACTCATGTACTTTGGGCCTAAAGTAAATCAGACAATAAGCTGCAAATAGCTAACTCTGGTTTCTTTCTTTGTGCTGTTCCCATGAGTATCTGCACAGACAGATAGCCAAAAAGTGTCTTGCAGAAAGCACCTTCATTGCATCCAGATGTCCTCCTTTCTGGGGCAGCATCCATCTTGCCATTACCTACAAGTATTTATTTCCTCAACTCAGGCTGCTGCCTCCCCCATACACATTCCCTCCCCCCACCCCAATCTTTGCTCTCTAGCTCAAGTCAGTGACTCTGAATAATTGGTTAACTGTTTGATTAACCAGCTACTGCTGAGACATGAGTAGTAAGGCTGTGTAGTGTGGTGAAAGAGCCACAGATCCAAGTCAGACTTCCTGGGTTCGAATCTCAGCTTTGCCAGTTTCTAGCAACTTGACCTTGGGCAGTAACTGAACCTCTCTATATCCCAGCTTCCTCCTGTGCAAAACAGGCATGTTAAAATTGCCTCACCCATAGGCTGCCATGAAGAGTGAATGAGTGAATATATATAAAGTGCATGGAGTAGCACCCAGGATACAGTAAGTATTACACAAGTCTAAGATGTTGAACAACCTCACTGACATCCTATTTCAGAAAAATACTCTGCCTTTCTCTCTGGGTAGAAAGGCAGCTCTCCGGACACTCTGTGGCCTTTGACGATTCTCTGACCCTCCTTGAACACAACAGATGGGACTGCCGCCACCAAGCTAGTGCAAGCACTACCTGGACTCCATTCATCTCGCTGTCACTTGTACATCTCCTAATCAACTCCTCTGGCCACCACCACTCACAAGGGTTCCTAGATTGGATAGAGATTTGAATGAAATTTTCTTGGGCAATAAAGAAATAAGACTGCAAATGTCAGTAAGACAACTAAAGTAAGTCCTCTTGTTATCTCCGGTCTGAATACTCCGGAGTGTAAACAGCCTAGAGCTCCATTCTGCATAGACATTCTGCCCCTCTTGCCCTCCTTGGCAGAAACATCTATTCAGGTCTTATATGGCCAGAACCTGCTGTTTACTTAGAGGATGGATCTCAACTACCCCCATTAAGGCTTCCTCCCTCTTTGAAAAGCCCTAAACAGGCCCACTTTTCTCCAACATTTCTTGCAGATTAAAATTTAAAGCCATGTCGGAGGGGGAGAAAGCAGAAACCAGAGGAGACGTTCTGTTAGGCAAGCTGAATTCTCATTGCACCTCACATTTCTGACCAGCCTGTTCCTGAGGATGCTCACATCACATTTGCTGCTTTTGCTCTTTCCTTAGAAAGCATCAGAAAGAAGATAACGGCTAGGAACGGTAAACATGGCGGGCCCAATTTGAAACTGATTTTGAATGACATTTTTTTAAAGCAAAGATGGAAGAACAAATAACAGCATGCAAAGTGCTAGCTGTTTTCCACTTGTGAAAATAGTGAATAACACCCAGCTGGTGTAGCTCAGTGGGTTGAGCGCGGGCTGGGAACCAAAAGGTCCCGGCTCGATTCCCAGTTGGGGCACATGCCTGGGTTGCAGGTCAGGTCCCCAGTGAGGGCCATGTGAGAGGCAACCATATATTGCTCTTTCTCCCTCCCTTCTCCTTTCTCTAAAAATAAATAAATAAAATATTTTTTAAAAATTTAAAAAAAAAGTGAATAACAGGCTGTAAAGTTTGTTATTAAATCAGCTACCTATCCTATAATAAAGGATATATTATGTTCTACCATGAGGAGGAAGTAGCAAATAAGCGCTTTTTAAAATGAGATCTTGGAATCCACTAGGATCTACAAAGTACATCATTACGATATTTTTTTAAATTTTGTGACTTCATGGTAGTTACTTCTTTTTTAAAAAAATAATGTAAGCATTGCTATAGACTGAATATCTAAGTCTCTCCAAAATTCATATATTGAAACTTAATGCCTAATGTGATGGTGCTTGGATGTGGGGCTTATGGGAAGTCGTTAAGTCCTGAGGGTGGAGCCCTCAGGAATGGAATTGACGCCCTCATAAAAGAGGCCCTGAGCCCTTCCTCAACTCCTCTGCCCTGTGAGGACAGCAACAAGAATACAGCCCTTATTAGACACTGAATCTACTGGCACCTTGATCTTGAATTTCTCAGCCTCCAGAACTGTGAGAAATAAATCTTTCTTGTTTATAAGCCACTTAATTTATGGAATTTTGTTATAGCAGCCCAACTAAACTAAGAAAAGCATATTCGGGATCGCAGGCTTCTAAAATCTCAAAACCCACGAAAGATTGAGAAATCCATAAAAACTGTTCACTCTTGAACAAAAATATGGAAAAATGTATAAAATAAACTCAAGGCTAACAGATACAGATAAGCAAAGTGGAAGCCAAAAAAAAATTATCTTTGAATTGGTTCTCTCAATTTTTCCAAATGGAAATACAAATTCTCCATTTTATTTTAGCAAGTGTCTCCTTCCTAAGCCCTATTTATAATTATTATGGGAAAGGCATTTTTCCAGACTGGCAGTCAACTTAGGTGATTCTAATAAGAAAAGTTTCCAAGGCCTTGTCCCTTTATCTCACTGGGCTGAACCGAGACCGATGACACAGCCATCTCTCTGAGACTCAGTTTCCCACTTGTGAAACGGAGATGATGATTCTAAATAAAAGCTATTTATAAACTCCAAAGGAAAATATCTGTATTCTAAGACAATGCATTGCTCCATGTGGCAAGTGTACTTTCTCCAGGGGTTAAAGACTACAAGGGCAAATACTCAAGTAACTTTTTGTATTTAATTTTGGTTTGAGATTCCGCAGTTCTTGATCCTATATACTATTTTGGTGAAAGATGCATCCCTCCCTTCTTCTTAAATCCTTATAAGTAGTGGGAGGTTTTTACTGATTTGTTGAGGGAAGGGAATAACTACTCCCACACAAACATTTTGCAGAACTGAAAAGTTAGGCCAACGAAAAGAAATCTATCTTGGTCATACACTGAGTTAAAATACAGAACAAAAGCAAGCCAATTTCTTTTGTCACAACTTCCCTAATAAATCTCTTCCATTCATGAATTGGCTTAGCCATTCGTTCAACAAACATCGATGCCAATTACAATCACAGGCCCTATTCTTGACCCCAGACACCCAGCAGCAACAATCAGAGGCCCTGTTCATGTTGAGTTCACATTCTAGTTGTGGGAGGGAGTAGAAACAAAGAACAAGTAAACATGCCAGTTAGTGGGTAGAAAAATAAAGCAGGCTTAGGGGGCAGAGCATGATGGAGGGAGGGGGTGTTAGGGAGGGTGTTTATTATGCCTTTCTCGTTAAGTGACTTCCCTGTTGAGGCTTAAACGGAACAAGGCACAAGACATTCAGATACATGGAGGCAGCATATCCCAAACAGAAGGAACAGTAATGAAATCTTGGAAGCCAGAGAGCACTTGGCATGTTCTAGGAAGAGCCAAGAGGTCAGTGTGCCTGGAGCAATGGGAGTAAGGGGTCCGGTGATGGCCCATGAGGTCAGGGAGGTGACAGAGGGACAGATGGTGTGGAGTCTTGCAGGCCACAGGAAGGATTTTGCATTCTATTCACAGTGAGAAGAGCAGACATGGCAGGTTTTAGTGTAAAGGAGTGACATGATCTGATTTATATTTTGAAAAGATTTCTCTGAGGATTATATACTGGGGGAGAGGAACAAGGGTGGAAACAGGAAGAACCGTTAGAAGGCTGAGGCAACTGCCCGAGTGAGACGGTGACAGCAAGCACTAGTGTGGCAGCAGTGAAGGTGGGGGAAGTGAGCTTCTATTGGGAAGATACCACCTGGGGAAGTTGCTAATGGCCTGAACGTGCCCCAGAGACAACTGCTACGTGGACTGGAAGAGTGGGGATGCCCTTGTCAGAGAGGGGGAAGCCTAGGAGAGGAATACATTTGGCGGGAGGAAAGAGAACCGAGATTTGTTTTGGACATGGTAAATTTGAGCTGCCTGTTAGAAATTTAAATGGAGATGTCGAGGTTATTAAATATGCACGATTCCGTTTTCATTAAATATGCAAGATTCAGTTTTCCCATCTGTAAAATGTTCAGGAGAGGGATTTAGGCTGCAAAGAGAAATTTAGCAGTCATTAGGGAAAAGACTGGATGGGTAAATTTGTCAGACTCAGGAAATAAAGTTCTGGGACTAAAAAATTATTGGTTGTCTACCTGAAATTCAAATTTAATTGGGAATCTTGTTTTCGATCTTTCAGCGGAGGTGACAGAGGAAGTAAGCGGGTGTGAACCGCAGAGGGAGAAGAGGCCTGAGGAGTGAGCCCTGGGGCAGTGCAATGTTAAGAGGTCAGACAGAGGAGTAGGAGGAGCCAGTGGAGGAACTAGAAGGAAAACCAGGAAGCACTGTGTTTTGGAAAACAAGAAAAGAAAGTGTTATAAGAAGATACAGGTGATCAACTGTGGCAGTTGCTAGATTTGACAAAATGGAGGTCACATGGGGGAGGAGAGTCTGGTTGGAGGGGGTTCAAGAGAAAAATGGGAGAAGAGAAACTAGAGAGCACAAGAATGCAGGCGATACCTTTTGAGTTTTACTGTAATGGGAGTATATAAGTGGACAATAGCTTGAGGGTAACTCAGGGTCAAAGGTTGTATTGGTTTTTTTAAGATGAAATAGTGGTCAGCAACTGGGGCAGATGACTGGACGGGCATCCTGTCCCCAGAGTGGCCTTGCACTTGACACTGCAAAGCTGGTGCTCTCCTGGTTTGCAGAGTTGTGGCAGGCAGGCTGATGTGGAAGAACCACAGTGGGTCCCGGGCCAGGAGTGTTCAAGATGTACACAGTGTGACAGCAAGTTTGATTTAATCCCCTGAAAACACCACTGTCTCTGGGGTGGGAAGTCCTCCTGCACATAAATTTTTTACCCTGGGGGTCTTGGGTAGACCCTGGGTAGACCAAAGGTACTACTACTTGTGACTTCTGAAAAATCAGAGAGATCTGAAACTATGGTTTGTTGTCTTTTCAGCAAACAGAGATCTTTTTTTCTGGATAGAAACAGGCATGATGGAAATTGCATATATTTCTACTGCTCCGATAATTAGGACTTCCTAGAGGTAACTGAAGATCCCAGGCATGTCCTTGAAGCACTCAGTGTCGGGCAAAGGATGTGACCCAGATGAAGGGTGCACCTGGGGGAGACTTGAATTCCAACAGAAGCCAGTCAGCGGCCATGTGCAGGGCAGCCAGGTGCCTCTGTAAACCACACGACCAGAAATTCCAACAGCGTGAGATGAGAGGTACCAATGAGTTTACTCACTTGCACTGACAGAGCCAATCTGGCACCACACAGCTGCCCCCTCTGTCCTCAGAGGTCATGAATCCTCTCAATGATGAGAAATACAATTTAAAAATTTGGAGAAGCAGAAGTATTCTTTTTCCTAAGGCAATATGTGTGCAATTTATTAATGTTCTAAATAGTTTTACATTTAATAACTCGTATATTGTCTTTCTAGTACTTTCTTGGGAGTAGGAGAGTCTAAGCTATTCCCCTTCAAATTAATTTTAACATTATCTTTATCAAAGTTACATGATTTCCCATGTTTACTAGAAGTTTGTGGCCCATCAACGTCCCTTTTATTAATTCTTGACAGAAACCTGGTAATAAATCCTTTCTGTTTTATTTTGGAGTCTATATAGTTTTAAATATAACAATTAACAAGTTTAGCTTTGGCATATTTTATAGTATACCTAATATAGAATGTCTATGTACTATGTCACTAATTTAGGACTTTGAAAAGATGTTTTATGCTTCATTGAGGAAAAGGAGCCAGCTTCATGCCTTTTAGCTGTTGACATATTTTCCCTTATTCAAAGAAGTATATATCAATTTGTTTATATAGCTTATGATTAACAACTATATTGAAATTTTTTAAAAGATGGGATATTGCAACATTATTGTATGTTCACAATAATGACCAAGTAAGGAGGCAGAAACTGGCCCCGCAGGAGACAGAATGCAAATTGCAGCAGCGTGGGCTTTGAGTACTCAAGGCTGGGGGTGTGCAGAATCAAGCACACAAGTGGAAGGAGGTGGAGGGATGGTTCACCTACTGCATCAACAGCAAGAGCTGGTTTGTGGGGACAGGTGCAGCTGGGCTATGAGTTTGGTGATGACGTGGAATTTCTCCTCTGATTGCTTGTATTCTCTCAGTGAAATAAGAAATTAGGTCATGAGCTGAGAGTGAGGAGTAGGGAGGGGTGTTGGAGGTGGAGGGGAGAGGAGAAAGTATGAGATGATGATGTAGGAGGGAGAGAGGGAACAAATTGACTAGAGAAATGCTGCAAGACTGGCTGACCACACTATGCACCAGATGTCTGTGGCAATTAATTCAGAGCAGGGTGATGGAGAAAGAAAGGGTCAAGGGAACTGAAGGTGTATGCAGGAGAGTTCAGGAGAAAGGCAGAGACATGAGAGAGAATGACCAGGGCAATGGTGATAGGGTCAAAGGACTGGAGGTGAGGTGCAAGAGCTGTTCAAGCACAGATCTAGAAGAAATAAGCTGGAAAAATAGGAGATGTAGAAAGATATCAGAATGCTTGGAGGTGAGATTATTAAAGGGAATATATTTCCATAAGCAGTCTCATTGTCTGCCATTATTTACAAGGTTAGCTTTATATTTCCATAATACCACATAAATACCAACAAATGTGGTTCAGAAAGTCTTGTGTCCTCTCTCCTTTTGTCCTTCCTCTCCTTTCATCTACCCTTCCCTCCCTCCACCCCTCCTCATAATTCTGAAATGGAATATAACTGCTCAATTTTGAATTTAACCAAAACAGACTAACACCAATGCCTGATGAAAGAGCGTATTTCCATCACACAGAAGATGCAGCAAAAACACAAAAAGAGCATGTTGCTGGTAGAAGCTGAGAGGAAGAACAAAAGAAATAGTTGTCTCTGATATATAAGCAAGCCTGATGCTGGGGGTTTTTAGATTTATGTGATGGATAAATAACACAAGATTCCCTATGGAGGATAAATCCAAGTGAAAAATAGCCAGTTGAAAAAAGAAAGGTATATGTTCATAATCACAACATACAAAAAGGCTGAGTTATTTTGAAATCCAAGATACCAAATGATGATTTTTCATTCATAATGTATATCCATCGCAATTAAGTTTCTTTTAACTGCCTTCTCCCTCTCCCTCTCTCCCTCCCTCTCTGAAAAGTCCTAATGAATTTATGTCTCTGATCAGGTAAACTGAGGTCCCACCTATTAGAAAAGTTCAGTGCTCACTTTGGTAACACATATACTAAAAGTTGGAACGATGCACAGAAGATGAGCATGGCCCCTGCACAAGGATGACACGCAAATTTTGAAGCATTCCATATTTTTATTTTACCCTTTGCAACAGTGTGAATAGACCTGGAGAACATTATGCTAAATGAAATAAGCCAGTCAGAGAAAGACAAATACCATATAATTCCATTCATATGTGGATTCTAATGGGCAAACTAGAACTCACAAGGAAAACGGGGACAGACTCAGAGATGGAGAGCAGGGTGACAGCTGGTGGCGGGGGTGGGGGGGAGGTCAGGAGGTGGAGGGACTGAGAAATAAGGAAAAAGGCCTCATGGATATGAACAGCAGTGTGGTGATCACTTGGGGGGGGGAGGGGAGGTATAAGAGACTAAAAGGAAATGTAAAAAAATACAATAAATTAAAAAAAAAGAAAAGTTCAAGTCACATATTTCCTTAGTAGGGATTAATCCTGAAATGTTCTTTTACTTGGAAAATTATTCGTCTGTTTGTCAAAATATTTATTTTTTCTTTCTCACTCAAACATTTCCGCAAAATTCTTCTCCTCCATGTGTGGCATTTACAAGCGGTGGAATGTTTCTTGGAGAAGGTGGTTGGGGTCGGGATTACTATGCTTTCCCTGGGAGTGAATTGATGTCGAAAGTGAAAAAAAAGTCCATTCATGTTTGTACACTAAAAATTAAACATTTTGACATTCATATTTAGCAGGAAAAATGCAAATGGTTAATAAATATATAAAAAGATGCATGATATCACGTGAATGCATTTATTTAACTCCGAGTGCTTATTATGTATCAGGCACAGCTCTAAGCACCAGCCACTGTTCTAAATCTTTACAAATATTAACTCAGTTACATCCAAGAGTAATCTTATCTGGCAGGTAATATTGTTTATTTCCCATTTTCAGTGGGAACAGTGAAGCTCAGGTCACACAGCTCGCAAGCGGCACGGCCAGGCGGCTGGGCTCTAGGTCCATGGTTTTGGACACATGCCATGCAGTCTTGCCAGGGATGCAAATTCAAGCAAGACACCATTTTCTATCCAGCAGACTGGCACCACAATTTTAAATATTGGAAACATCAAGTGCTGGTAAGGATACAGGCAAATACACACTCAAACGTTGTTACACCCATTTTACAAGGCAATCTGGCAGCATCCACTAAGAGCTGAAGCACACAGACCCCTCTACACGGCATTTCACTTTGAGGGCTCTGGCCTACAGAAATAAAAACATCGGTGTATAAGGCTGTACAAAAAATTGCAGCATTGTTTATGGTAATTCAAAACTGAAAATAGCACAAATATCCCTCACAGGAGCTATGGTTGAATAAATTGTTACATCCATACTACAGAATATCATGCAGCTACTACATAAGACTTAAATCTATATCTATTATTAATCCAGAGAATGTTGCAATAATGTGCAGCCTGATCCTACTTTTTGGTAAATATTTTTTTAAAGATTTTATTTATTTATTTTTAGAGAGAGGGGAAGGGAAGGAGACAGAGACGGAGAGAAACAGCAATGTATGGTTGCCTCTCACATGGTCCTCACTGGGAACCTGGCCCGCAACCCAGACATGTGCCCTGACTGGGAATCAAACTGGGACCCTCTGGTTCCCAGCCCGTGCTCAATCCACTGAGCTACACCAGCCAGGGCCTTTTTGGTAAATATTTTTATGAGCATGTTTAACAGTTAACTCAGAAAGTAGGATAGGACAGAGAAGATTATTAATATTTTTCTCTATATACTTTTGAATTGTTTCACTTTTTATACAAGGTTGTATTGCCTCTGCAATTTAAAACTCTAAGTTAAAAATAATTATAAATGGAATTGCAGTAATCAGCCTAGACCTTCAGCTCTACATAGAAAAGATATAAATAATATAGCTTTTAAATCAGATGCGAAAGGCTCAGATTTATATTTATGAATACCTCTCATGTACAGGCATTGTAATTTATAGTTCTCAGCAATTACAGGGTTAATTTTCTTTCATGGATATTTCTAGCCTTAGAAAGCAGAGGAAATACTTTGTTTATTCTTTGTCTAATAGTATAACTAGGCAGTGCACAGTAATATAATTTTTAAAAGTCTGTGTATGACCTACAATCTGTTTCTATTCCTTCAGTTTCGCACTCAAATGGAAAGAGAATCCACATTTAGGAGGGAAGTGGAGGGGCTAGCAGTGTTGAAGGGCTTAAAAATGCCTTTCTTCTTTGATAAAGAGGATTCGACAGACATTTCTTGAGTTTGGCGTCTTCCTCCCTACGCTCTACACTGTGCAAGGCTCCAGGAGGGGATGTCAAGATCTGAAACAGTGGCCGGAAATGTTGGTGGGGGCGTGGAGACCACGGGGAGACTGCAGCACCCTCTGATTTCTGCTTGCGTTAACCACAGGGCCTTCCTGGGCTCATGAAATTTAAAGTGCTGCTGCCATCTTCAGGAGTTCCCCATTGTCATATTTTAAGTGAAGTCACAAGTAAGTTAGTTGCACACAGCCTCAAAACCCTCTCCAGGAGTCCTGAATTGCAGCTGGAAAACAGACACCCCAGGTGACGGTTAAAATGAAGGAAGGCGGTGTCTCACATAATCTTAAAATGATTACCTATCTAGTAAGGCAGTTTTAGGCTGTATGTTTAATGTTATGAAATGGTAAGTTTCTCTTGCTCAGCAATATGCATTGAGTAAATTTTTAGGATCCAAAAAAAGGGTGTGACTGAGAAGCTAAGGCTTTGAAAAAACGGGGGTGGCCACAGGGAGTAAGTTACAGCATTTCTGGATGCACTGAGCGGCTCTGAAGCCCGTGGAGCCGTTCTCCCGGAGGACCACGTGCTCAGTTTCCACACGCTCAATTAAACGCCAACACTGAGTTCGGAGAACATTCGGTCACAAGCAACCTGTGCGCTTCCATTTTTACCTGATTTATTGGGTGGTTTGTTCATTCATTCTGAGCCTGTCTCTTCTCTGATTGCTTGAATTATGGATACTTGACAGGAAAAGCCAAACTGTCTAACACACCTCTTAGCACAGAGCTCCACTTCCTTCTGGAAATATGTCTACTTCATTATGTTGTGAATAAAATTACTTACGCCCTAAAGAGAAAACAAGTCCATTACACTATCTTTCTTTATCATTGTTAGAAGTGTCCTCGAATGGTCTGGGAAGTCCTTGAGAACATGGGTTTTGCTGGTATTCCTGGCGGATCTCGGGGGAACAGTGGTCCAATCCGCAAGCCACGAGACCACGATGCTGTCTGCAAATGCTCCTTTGAGAACCTGAAGTTTCCCTATAGTTCATTTCACACTGGTTCTTCTTGTTTCTTCATCATTTTAAGCAATCTAAAGTTCTCACAGCAAGTTAGAATCTACCTCATAGAGTCTATTTTTGTTCTTGGTTTGCAGTATTCAAAGAAAAGAGTAAATCCCTTTCAATTCACCTTTAGAAAAATTCACATCATTTTATGAGATATGCAAGTTCCCTTTCACCACAAAACCAGCCATTGTAAAATGTATATTGAAAGAAAAGACTATAACACATAGCTAGTGCCATAATGGATTACATGTCATCAGCATGATACTTCAGAAACTTTGCTGTATTTGCAAAGCTGGCCATGTCCTCTGAAATTTTGCCTTGGAGTTATTCATTTCTTTGGCAGATACTTTCTAAAGGCCTATCAATATGCTAAGTATTCTGGAAGGCACTTTTCATATGTTATCTCTTCATTTTTTCACAATGATTCTGTGAAGATCAGACACTCCCATTGAGCAGATGAGGAAACTGAGATGCAGGTAGTTTAAATAACTCGCCTATGGAATCAGGATGGGAGGGCAAGTCTGCCTTACTCTCATGCCTGCGCTACTTGCATAACAGCAACACCAAAGCCGGAAACACTCTGAGCACTTCCCTGCCTACTATGATTATGAAACAGTCATTCAGTGAACACTTGACTCTTCGCTACAATCGAGGCATTGTGAATTTTATTAATAGAGCAGTAAGAGAGGAAAAATGAGTCAGGCCTAAAAATTAGGCTATAAAACAAGTAAAATTTATAAAAATGGAAAGTATGACTCAAAGCATATTGAGCTATTTGTGCTCACTGCCACTGGGGGCATTGCTGACTTACAAATGAAAGATGAACAAGTGACCAGATCATGTACCAGAGAAACTCCTTAACCTTAAGATAATTTTGAGCCATCCATAATGCCACACAGAAAAAAAAAAAAAAAAGATTAAAAATCTAAGACATGCCAAAGTGCACCTAACCATAACTTGGAAGATGGGCCAAACTCTGAATTTACAATTTGTACTTGTACTTTACTTCTCATCCCTAATACATCTGAGCACTCAAGCCTTGAAATGGGAAAACGAATGATCCTTTGCAAAATTTACCCCATCTTGTTTTATGTGTAATATCATTACTATTTCTGGACCTTAGAGCCTATAGCCTTAATCAATGTTAGAGCAAATCTGGCCATGTTCAATTTCACTGCACTCATTACTCTGTTCTTCCTCTAGAGGTCCAAATGACCCCGGACTCAGAAGTTGAACAGTGAAACCACCATCTTAGCCCAGTGCCCTCAGAAGCCTCTGGTGCCACTACACAGCTGCTTACAGCTTAATGAACCACTGTTTAGTGTGCTGCTAAATGAGGTTGCAAAGAGAGAACCATCCCAAATGGCATCAGCCTTTCACTCGAGGAAAGAAGTTCTTCTCATCACTTACCAGACTTCCTCTGAAGGACAAAAATACCCCCCAGATCTTCACATTTGGGTAAACTGGAACTCTTGAGGGAGCAGATCTGTCTCTGCCTGCTGATCTGGTTTTCTGCTCTAGCGGCCATCATTAATATTAATGCTCAATTGGAAGGAGAGACATTGGGGTCCTCAGGCAGCAAGTCAGCACAAAAGGCTGAATGTGAATTAGGCAGGATGGATGGGCCACACTTGGTGCTGATAATGATGAAAACTTTACATTGCCCAAGAGCTCTTTGAGGAGCTCAGACAAATGCTACCCAGATTCAGCCTAAAAGCAGTGAAACCACTAGTCCCATGATGACACTACATGAACTGAAAGTTAAGGAAATCACTTGTATTTCTGTCTTGGGATATACTCCATACTCAAGGAGATCCTTCACCCTAGAATTGTTAGGGACATTGTCTGAGTCCCTTGATAAAACTACCTCAAACACTATGAGCATTCAGATTTTCCTGTCACTTCAACCTCAGCATGTCTAGAATATTATCTGCAGCATCCCCAGCGTCCTACTAAGCCCACAAGATACCTCAACTATGCAGTGTCTCCAGCTTCAGCAATGGGATCTTGCCCATCCTTCCCTGGGCCCCTACATGCAATGTCATCAGGTCTTCCTTAGTGAAGTTCATTTCAGCGTCCTTCCATCTGCCTTTTCTCTTGTCTAGATTCTCATCATTGCACTTCTGGTCCTCCACTAACTCGACGCTGAAGGGTAGCAGAATATGCCAACGCAAAAATATGTCCCTTTAGTAGATTGACTATTTTGAGCTGTAGGCCCATGAAAAACAGTAAATTCAAGGTGAGGCTTTCTTTGAACTCCCCTTATCTACCAAAAGTAAGATCCTCTAAAACTCACTTGTCATAAATCCCATCTCCAGGAGTTTCATCAACCAGGGAAAATTGACTTTGTCATAAGAGAGGAGCTAGAAGTCAGCGCTATACCCAGACACCTTGTCACAAGCCATCATTCTTCCCATCTAGTCTTCTCAGGGCTTATTTTTCTTTCCTAAAATCGATTTACTCTCTCCTAAAAGGCCTATATCTCCCCTCCCGTTTCGCTATTAGGATGGTATTTAAGCTCGAATGCTAAGCCACCTTGGGGAGTTACTCATTTTTCCCTGGGTTTCTCACATGCATACACAAGTTATACACATTAATAAACTTCTGTTTGTTTCTCTCTTGTTACTCTGTCTCTTAGTACAGAGATCTCAGCTAAGAACTAAAAAGGGTGGAAGTAAAATTATTTTCCTCCCCTACAACCTCTAACCAATCTCCTGGAGATTGGAAATCTCCTTCGCTTTGCAAATTCCTTCGTCCTTTCAGATTAATTTTCTTAATATATTTAATATAGATTCATTGTCCTAATACATCACACTCCCTCATTCAAACCATTGTGGGTCCCAAGTCTCCAGAGAAAAGTTCTGAGTCTTCAGCCTGGCCCCCGAAGCTCCCCACAATCACTGCATGCAGGGCTTCAACTACTTCCCCTCTGTGCTCACACTGCCCCAGTCAAACCAATCTCCCTTTCTGTCCCTTTAACGGGACATGTGCCTTTCTGTCTCTGCACTGCTGTTCAGGCCATTCTGCCTGCCTCTTTTTTCACATAAATCCTACCTCTTTTGAAAGACTCGGCTTACATGAACCACTACCACCCTCTCAGTAAGCTTTCCCAGTTCATTCTTCTGTGTTCTTTTCTTTTCAACATTGTTTCTTTCTTTATATCACTACTTCCCAAAAGGATTTACAGATAACTCCTGCAGAGATTGCTGAATATGCCACTCATTTACCAGTTTCCATAATAATAGTAGCTACCACGTATAGGGCTTACTAACACCAGGCTCTGCGGAGTGCTTTACATATATAAGCCTATTCAAAGCTCACAACAAGCCTGTGAGGCAGGTACTATTCCTATCCCCTTCCTACAGAACAGACACTGAGAGCCCTCACAACTTGCTCCAGGTGACCCAGCTAGACGACTGCAGAGCCAGGATGTTAACCCAGGCAGCTAAGCTCCAGGAGCTATGCTCTTTACTGCATTCTAGTAGATACTCTTTTTATTATCCATTAATTTTTACATCTACTCCTATTTCCCCAGCCAGACTCTTTAAGGGTAGTCCCTACATGCCATGCCTTATGTTATCCCTTTCAGGAACTAGTATAGAGTTTCATGTATGGTTAGTTCTTTACAGTTTGCTGATTTTATCTGTGCCAAAGTAGTCTTAAATGCTTTCTGGGCAAAAAGGTGGGATATAAGCAAATAAGGAGCTAGGAAGTCTTCTTGCACACCAGTTCCCCTGAAAATCGGTGACAAGACTTACAAAGACCTTGGTCATCTTCTTTGAATGGGGTTTGAGAATTGCAGTCTGGAAGACGTGACCTTACAGAATGTCTGAATTCTAATAACAAGAGCTGCAGGTGAAACCATGGCCCACCTCTCTACGGACACACCAGGTTTCAATGTGAATGTCTAAGTGTTTTCACAGAAAACGATTTCCAAGAAAACAATTCTCAAATGCATTCAATACAAAATTCTTATTGAAGAAGGTTTGAGGAGAGTAGTCAGACTCTTAAAATGCTTGGTGCATTATTATCCTAAAAGAAGTTTCTGCAGCATTTAGATCTTTAAAATTGGTCATTCTAAGTGTGTGATCACTGGTGAGGTCAGAAACCTTGTCTGATATAACATTTATATTGTTCAAGCACCTAGCATAATGATAGACATATTTAGGTCTTTATAAATTCTCTGGATTGATTTCTCCAATTTTGGGGTTTTCTTGCCATCTGATTGCTATTCCCATGTTTCCCTAGAATATATTAACGTCTCCCAAACTTATGGATTCCCCTTTCCGCCCTGCCAGCTCCTGCAGCTCTGTCCTCTTTGTTCATCTGTTACTGGGCCATTACATTGTCTAATAGAGTTACTTAGCCTGTGATATCATATTTGCCAGCAGGTGCTGCCATTTGCCACAGGATTTGCTAATTTTCAAAATTCCATAAATCTGAGACTCCAGATTGTGCAAATAGTACAGTGCCTAATTTATCAACTTGGCAGGTGTGAAATGCTATCAAATCAGTTATTCAAAATGAGTGATACTTGTAATGTGCTGCACAGTTTTAATGAGCAGAGCTCCGCTGCTCCATAAAGACAACAGGAAACCACATTGCAAAACAAGCAGCAAGAATGTGAGGCTAAGAAAATAGCAGGGAAACCTGCTTCTTGCCACAAGATCTCAATGGGAACAATATGTTCGACCAAAAAAAAAAAAATTGGCTTTCTCCTTGGCAAGTAAAAGGGACTCATCTTAGTGTCTTTCACATCTGTCCTTCTTCTCCATTTCCATACAAAGTCAGCCCTTTATTATCCCCTATAAATATTACTTCAGTAGTCTTATATCTTTTCTCCCTGCTCCAAGGCTCTTCCCACCCCAAACCATCCTATTCATTGCTGGAATAGTCTTTCTAAAATGACACTTGCTTAAAAACCTTCAGTGATGCCCACAATCAAGGCAGTCCTCTTCAGTGTGACACACCAGGCCCCACATGAACTCCATTCTCTAGTTACCTGTCCAACCTTACTTTCTCTTACCCCCAGATTCTCCACAGTGACAAAGCAGGAATTTTACTTCTCCCCACAGATTAACCTTATTCCCATCTTAGTACCTTTGTGCCTGCTATTCCACACACCTGAAATGCCTGCCTTCTCCTAACTCCTTAGTCAACGCTATTGCTATATTAATTTCCCAGGAGTAATTAAATGCGTGGAATATTGCTGGTTAACATAATTCTTTCTCCCAGCATAGCCGGAAACATCTAAAATATAGGACAAGCACTCTATGACAGAACAATATTAATGAAATACAACACTCTGAAACACTTATATAAAGCATTAAGTCAGCAGACAGCATACAGATAATTCTTGGGGGACCTCGGTCAGCATAAGCCCTTCTACTTGCCCACAGTCATTTTTGCATTCCCAGTGATTCTGAAGGAGCTTCCTCACTTTCTCAGGAATCGTCTTGACTGCATGAGTGAAATCTCCGAGGTAACTCACCAGGAGAACCCTCTACCCCAGTTTAAGCCCCATCTCTGCCAGCCAACCCACATTTCTTACTCTCCTGACTTCCCGCATGTCACAGACTGCACAATGTTGTTATTTGCCCTGCTCCTCTGGACCTTAGGCACACAAATCATGTTATGCACTAATAGCACCAGAAGAAAGGCCAGCAACATAATGTTCCCCTTTTCAATATTTTCATATTCTGACCAGAGTCACTTTCCAACTCCAGGTAGTCCTCCAAGGGCCTCTCTGCTCACTAAACTGGCCAACCTCTATCTCCTCTATGATACATCCCTGATTTACTATTCTTAGATGAAATATGAACTATTTGGAGTCAGAAATCAAAAGGTTTAGATTCAAGTCCTAGCTCTGCTACCGTCTTGCTGATATATTTGAACCTGTTTCCTCAGAGGTAAAATGGAAATGATAACTTCCATAAATTCCAGAAGTGGGCTCAAAGGGGATAATGTATATGAAGCACACCGACAACTATAAAGCACCACACACAAGCAAAATGCCATGTGTTTTTTCTGCACACACTCGGTAGCAGTCATAAATACATGGTTCACCCCATGAGGTCGAAACAATATAAACAAAACTAAAACCCTGGCAGGAACTCTTCATTTTTTATTTAGCATCATTAAGCTATAGAAATAAGAATTTGCCCACGAGCTCTATCTGAATGCCATCTAGTGGGCACAAAGTTCCTGTGAGAACTGAAGTGCTGCAAATAAACACCAGTGACGGTTTCTAAGGCACGGGCTTCTGTCAGTACTATCAATACACAAGGTAAGTCTTAGCCTTGAGCAGGAGACAAATTAGTGGCCACCTGTGAGGTACAATATACAGAATTCTGGGTGAAGTCCTGGTTCTTAGTGCTTCCACCCATAACCCTATTACCTGCGCCCACTCTCCCTGCAAATTTCCTCACTAGAACTCCATTATTTCAAGCATTGGAGGGCTATTAGTCTTCAAACATCTTTTATTAAAATTAAAAGACCTCTGAGCAAATAGCCCTTAAACCTCTTTCATCTCACATCTTAGCAGGGTTTAGCCGAATGTAAAGAAGAACAAAGTTGTACAGGAATAGAAATCAAGAGGGGCAGGGAAGAGTGGAGGGCCTTGGAGAGTCAGGAGAGGGTCAAAGAGGAGACCAGGGAGACCAGGGACTTCTTCCTCACCCAGATTTGCTCAAGCCAGGCCTTGTTAATATATATTGTTTGCCTGACTTTTGTTCTTGTTGTATCCTGCAGCTTACAATGAGCTTTAATGCCTGATAAAGCCTATATTCAAGCAAAAGCGGGGAGAATGTGTATTCTTTAAATTTTAGATATATCTCTGAAGCCATCTCGGTACTCACAGAGGCCAGTGGGGGAGTGGGGTGGAAAGAGGGGGACGTGCCTTGTGGTTTAAGCCCAAAGCCAATGGGGATTCCCACCAGCATCCCTAGCTTCTTGGCAGCCTGGCACTGGAGGCAGGCCTCTTTGGAATCATGTCAGAGCTCCTTAACATTTTCTATCTACAGTATTTGGAAAGATGAGAGACAATGCTGCGAAGAGCACAAAGGCTTTTTGCAAATCATCTCTGGCTTCCTCATCAAAGATGTCGCGATCGGGGTTGGATTTAGTAACTTGGCACTCACTTGGTAGGACCACCCATGTCCACTGCCATCTGGAGTCTTTTGGAGAATTTTTAAAGAGGCTCTGCTTAGAGAGAATTTTGTAGTAAAGAAAGCACTAGTGTTCCATTCAGGAAGCCTGGGTTAGAGCCCAGCTCCAGCAGCTAAGTGACCGTGGGCCATCCCAGCACTTTCTTGAACCTCTGTTTCTTTGGCAGGTAAGTGATCTGTCAATTCCTTGCAAGATTTAATAGTCTAAGGCAGAGGTTCCCAAAGCATAGTCCCTGGACTAGCAGCATCGGTATCATCTAGGAACATTCTCAAATTCCACATAGGCCTCTGGAATCAGATACTCTGGAATTAGGGTCAGCAATCTGTGTTTAAGAAAAGCTCCGGGTAATAATTCTGACAGTCAAAACTGAGAGTCATTGCTGTAGGGTGCTGTTCTTCTCTTTCTCTCTAAGTGTGCCTGTGCAACGCTGATGTGCAGCTGGTCAGGGCGTGCTGGAGGCCAAGGGAGGCACTCATTTGCAAATGTTGGCTGACCAGGCAACTGGAGAGGAATCCGGTGTAAATAGGGCTCCTGGGGAAGAGCCCTGCATTACTTCCCTAGATCGTCCCATTGCTGAAGTTCCAGAAAAATTTGAGACTCTCTTCAGAAAAGACATCTTTTTGGCCATGTTCTTAAAGCACATTTTTACAACATCAAAGGCAAGAGTGAAAGTGGCTTTTGTTAATGATGCCAACCTCTCTCTTTACTATTTTTGTCTCTAATCCCCATAGATACATGCCATTTAGTGCCGGGCAAGGAAAATTACTTTCTTTATTTTAGCTTTTTGTTTTTCCCTCTACCTTTTCTGACAGCTCTTCGTTTCCTCTAAGTTATCAGGGACAACCTGCAAGTGTTGTTCTGGGTTCCACAAGGGAACGTGGTTTCCTAGCAACAGCCAGAGCCTGCTGGGCCATTCTCTGAGTCACCAGCTCCAGGCAGCTCCTGATAAGCAGTGCTGTTTGCAGAGGAACCCTCTGTGGACCCCGCACGGGAGCCTGCCTGCACACACCGACTTCACAGGGCAATGGGATCTATAGAGGATAGAGCCCTGACAGGACTTAGGAATACCGTAACCAGGGCTCCCTTTATACTAAGCTAAATGCATCTTCTTGATTTTTCTATGAGGTTTTGAAGAAGGAAAGGAAAGAGGGAGGGATGGAAGGGCAGAGGAAGGAAAGAAGAAATTTTTTCAACGAACATTCCCTGAGCATCTGCAGTATATGCTTTAGCTACATACTGGAGATGGGAAATCAAATCAGGCATAGTCCTTGCTCTCAGAAAGCTTATAGCCTAAGAGGAAAGACAGTTCAGCAAATACAATTTGCTTTCCATCATGATAGCTGTCATCACAGCGGTGAACACTGGTCCCATGACTGAGTAGAAGTGCAGGGCCTCGGGAGCCATACTATGGACTGTTTCAATTTTGCCATTTTTTAATTTCCCTGTACAACCAGCCTTATTGTTGAGATTTTCAAAAGTATTAAGTCATATATAGTATGGCTCTTACAATGTGTTTAATCTCTCTATCTGTGGTTGTATTAGATTTCTTTTTTAAAAAAAGATTTTATTTATTTATTTTAGAGAGAGGGTAAGGGAGGGAGAAAGAGAGGAAGAGAAACACCAATGTGTGGTTGCCTCTCAGGTGGCCCCCACTGGGGACCTGGCCTGCAACCCAGGCATGTGCCCTGACTAGGAATTGAACTGGCGACCCTTTGGTTCGCAGCCCACGCTTAACTCACTGAACTATACCAGCCAGGGCTGGATTTCTTATTTTTAAGGCTGTGTATTTCAGTCTTTTCTCGCTTTTGTTTTTGCAATAAGGTTTTCCAAGAGTTTGTCTCTTTTATTGATCTTTTTGAAATAGGCTCTTCGTCAATTTATCAATTCCACTTTTCTTTTAAATGTATTGATTTCTGTTTTTGTTTTTATTGATTCCTTTCTCCTGCTTTCTGAATGTTTGTTTTTATGTCCTCTTGAGTTGAAGCCATAATTGACTCCATTTCTTTTCATTTTTCTTCTGCATTAATAAAAGCACTTTAAGCTGTGAATATCTCTGATTTCAGGTTTGGCTGCTGCCATACGTCTTAATATGAAGTCTTATTGAATGTCCTTATTTACTTTTGTCTGCTTGATCTATCATAGGGATTAAAATCCCTTCTGCAATTATAGTTCCTATGGATTTCTCCTTGTACTTCTAAAAGGTTTAGATAGATATATTTGCTGTCATGCTATTTAGCACTTAAAGGTCCAATGATTCCTCCATCTTTGTCATGGATTACACCTGTTAGCAATAAAAAAAAAATCCTTCTTTATCTCACTTAATGGCCTGCCTTGAATTCCACATCATCTGATATAAATTTCAAAATATCAAATATAAAATTTTCACCACTTATTTACTTTTATTTTCCATAGCTCCCTTTACTTTAACATAGAGGTGTGTCTTGTATTTCAGCCTAGCATGTTTGGTCCTGGGCCTGTTTTCCCTCTGTTCCTTGTCTGTCAGCTCTGCATCATGTGGGGCCCCTGCAGACTGTCAGCTGGCTTCCCACTGGGTTTGGCCGATAGAACAAACCAGTGGAAGAAGGAGATAAGCAGGGAGTTCCATTCCCCCTTCCTCTCATGTGTTTTCTGCAGTAGCTGTCTTTCCCCTCCAGCTCCAGCTCCTGCTGAATGGGCCTGTCCTGGTTCTAGCATCTGCCAAGTGACCCCAGTAGTTCTGTCTTCTCCTTCTAACATTGAGGGAACAGTGGCTTCCTGAGGTAGCTAATCTCCACACTGCATTACTCTTCCCTGCTTAGCTTCTCTACTCTTCTTCCCACCCAGCCCCACTGTGTTACCGATTTCCTGCACTAAATTCCTTTTGTTGTGAATATTCAAAGTAGTTTCTGTTTACCTGAGTGAACCTTAATAAACCCACTCTTTTTATTTTTGTATACAAATTTTACCTATTCACTTTTGCAGCAAATACTGTGGGTTGATTTACTTAACCCCCTCCCCCTTCTAAACTCCATTTCCCTTGCTTTCCTCTGTTATGAAGGCTGCAAGGCCAAAAAACTAAACTCCCTTGCAGCAAGCAAGGCCATGTAATACTATAAGATATAAATAGAAAGCTACTGAGGATTTCTGGAAGTCTAGCTTTCCAAATACAGGTATTGCCCTTTCCTTTTCCAGCCCCCTCTTTTTTTTTTTTTTTTTTGTCTGGACACTGGATTTGATAGCTAGAGCTTCAGCAACCCCTCTGGGCTATGAGGAAGAGACAAATAGAAATACAGTGAGAAGTTGGTGACATAGGCAGACATGGTTTGCCTCTTCACACAACCACATCAAAATTACAACTAGAATATAGAACAACCATCACTCAGGAACGTCAGAAATCAAGTTGAATGGAGGTCTAACAACTACAGAATTGAAGAAGCCACATCTATCCAGACTGGAAGGAGGGGCATGGAGGTGGAATGGGCTGCCCCCCACACAGATGGATAAAAATTTGGGAGAGATATCTCAGGAGCAAGGAGTCCCAGACCCACACCAGGCACCCCCACCCCAGGATTCAGGTGCCAACGGATAAGTTCCCACAATTTCTGGCTGTGAAAACCAGCAGGGATTGAGTCGGTGGAAGAGGCTGCTGGACCCCTAAGCAGTTCCTCTTGGGGAACCCACACACAGACTCAACTACTCAGACTCACTCCCTCTGAGCTCCAGCAGCAGGGTAGCAGTTTGAAGGGCACCAGTGGTACACAGGGATAGGCTGAAGTGTCTGGCATCGAGGTGAGCAGAGGCCATGGTCCCTAAGCTGAGCCTTCTCGCAGCAGAGCCTGTAAGCTTGTGCCATATCTGAGACTCCATCAACCTGGCTAACACTGTGTGACCCACCTTGGAGATCCACACAGGCTCTACCCAACCCAAGCTACAGGACCACCCAAGCTGCTTTTCCATAAGAATGGCTGGTCTTGGTTCCTAAATCATATCAAAAAGGCAACAGCTGGCTTCAGTGAGCTCTACTGGCAGCCAGACTAGAGTCACAGCTTTGCTTCACCTGGGAATCTCCAAGCCCAGCACAAGTAGCAGCCATCTCAGATTGCTTTATAACTCAGGCAGGGTGCCCCAGGAAAAACACAGGTAGGGGCTGACCTTGGCCTGCACCACCCAGGAAACCCTGGGCCAATGCACTCAGTGTACAGCTACAGACCACACTGGAGCACCACCACCTTGCCCCTGCACAGCTGATCCTCCCAGAGGGCAGAGATGGTGGTAAGTGGTCACAGCCAGTCCTTGCAGCTGACTGGCCTGAGTAAATCCTTCCCATTGATCTTCTAACAGCAACCAAGGCTCAACTGTAAGAGAAGGGTGTACTCAGCCCACACAAAAGGTGCAACTTGAGTACCCAGCTTGGGTGATAGGGGAGGCTGTGCCACTGGATCCTAGAGGACACCTACTACAATAGGCTACACTACCCAGACATGGACTCAAAGCAGCTCTACCTTCTACATAGAAACAAATACAGGGAAGCTTCCCAAATGAGGAGACAAAGAAACATGGCCCAAATAAAAGAACAGGCAAAATCTCCAGAAAAAGAGCTAAATAAAATGGAGATAAGCAATCTATTAGATACAGAGTTCAAAGCACTAGTTATAAGCATGCTCAAGGAACTCAGTGATGACCTCAGCAGCATAAAAAAGACCCAATCAGAAATGAAGGATACACTAATTGAAATAAATAATAATTTACAGGGAAACAATAGTAGAATGGATGAAGCCAAGAATCAAATCAATGATTTGGAAAATAAGGAAACAAAATACAATTACTCAGAACAACAAGGAAAAAAAAGGAATCCAAATAAATGAGGATAGTATTAATAGCCTCTGGGACAACTTTAAGAGGTCCAACATTCACCTCATAGGACTGCCAGAAGGAGAAGAGAAAGAACAAGAAATTGGAAATCTATCTGAAAAAAAAAAAGTGAAAGAAAACATCCCTAAATTGGTGAAGAAAATAGACAAGCAAGTCCAGGAAATGCAGAGAGTCCCAATTATGATGGATGCAAAGAGGCCTACTCCAAGGTACATCATTATTAAAATGCCAAAGGTGCAAGGATGGTACAATATTCACAAATCAATAATCCTAACACATCACATAAACAAAGAAAAGACAAAAATCACATGATCATATCAAGAGATGTGGAAAAAGCATTTCATAAGGTACAGAACCCATTTATGATAAAAATACTCAGCAAAGTGGGAATAGAGGGAACATTCCTCAATATAATAAAGGCCATATATGAGAGATCTACAGCCAACATCATCTTCAATGGGAAAAAACTAAAAGCTTTCCCACTAAGACCAGGAACAAGACAAGGAAGTCTGCTTTCACTACTTCAGTTCAAGATAGTACTGGAAGTCCTAGCCACAGCAATCAGACAAGAAAAGGAAATAAAAGGCATCCAAACTGGAAAGGAGGAAGCAAAACTGTCATTGTTTGCAGATGACATGATAGTAGTGTACATAGAAAATCCTATAGACTACACAAAAAAACTTATTACTTGACCTAATAAGTTAATTTGGCAAAACAGTGGGATACAAAGTCCATATTCAGAAATCAAAGGCATTTTTGTACACCGACAATGAAATATCAGAATCAGAAATCAGGAAAAAAAATCCCATTTGATATAACAACAAGAAAAATAAAGTACCTAGGAATAAAGTTAACCAAGAAGGTAAAAGACCTGTACTCAGAAAACTACACAACACTGAAGAAAGAAATTAAGGAAGATGGAAGCATGGAAGGTGGAAACAAGCAAATGGAAGCATGCTCCATGTTCATGGATTGGAAGAATTAACATCATCAAAATGCCCATACTACCCAAAGCAATTTATAGATTCAAGGCAATACCTATTAAAGTACCAATGGCATATTTCACAGATACAGAACAAATATTTCAAAAATTTATATGGAACCATAAACAACCCCGAATAGCTGCAGCAATTATGAGAAAGAAGAACAAAGTAGGAAGGATCACAATACCTGATATAAAACTGTACTATAAGGCTACTGTATCCAAAACAGTCTGGTACCTGGCATAAAAGAGACACATAGACCAATGTAACAGAATAGAGAGCCCAGAAATAAACCCATGTCTCTATGGTCAATTAATATTCAACAAAGGGGACAGAAGCATAAAATGGAGTAAAAATAGCCTCTTCAACAAATGGTGTTGGGAGATCTGGATAGCTACATACAAAAAATGAAACGTGATCACTAACTTACGACATTCTTGAAAATAAATTCAAGGTTGATAAAAGACTTAAATATAAATCATGACACCATGAAAGTCCTAGAGGAGAACATAGGCAAGAAAATTTCAGATATTCCACACAGCAACATTTTCACTGATATGTCCCCTAGAGAAACGGACATAAAGGAAAGAATAAATAAATGGTATCTCATCAAAATAAAAAGCATCTGCACAGCTAAAGAAAACAACATTAAAATTAAAAGAGAACCAACTGTATGGGAAAACATATTTGCCAATGATACCTTGGACAAGGACCTGATCTCCAAAATATATAAAGAACTTACACGACTCCACTCCAGGAAGACAAAAAAACCCAATTAAAAAATGGGCAAAGGACTTGAACAGACACTACCCCAAGGAAGACATACAGAGGGTCCAGAGACATATGAAAAGATGCTCAGCATCACTAGCCATCAGAGAGATGCAAATTGAAACCACAATGAGATACCACTTCACACCAGTGAGAATGGCCATCCTAAACAAATCAACAAACAACAAGTGTTGGAAAGGATATGGAGAAAAGGGAACCCTAGTGCACTTTTGGTGGGAATGCAGACTGGTGCAACCACTGTGGAAAACAGTATGGAATTTTCTGAGAAAACTAAAAATGGAACTGCCTTTTTACTTGGCAATTCCACCACTGGGATTACACCCTAAGAGCCCTGAAACACCAATTCAAAAGAACCTACGCACCCCACTGTTCATAGTAGTGTTATTTACAATAGCCAAGTGCTAGAAGCAACCTAAGTGCCCATCAGAATACGAGTGGATCAAGAAACTATGGTACATTTACACAATGGAATACTACGCAGCAGAGAAAAATAAGGAGCCCTTCACAACAGCAAGGATGGAACTGGAGAGTATTATGCTAAGTGAAATAAGCCAGGCAGTGAAAGACAACCATATGATCTCACCTATAAGTGGAACCTAATCAACAAACAAACAAGCAGGCAAAATATAAACGGAGACATTGAAATAAAGAACAAACTGACAGTAACCAGAGGGGAGGTGAGAGGGGATAATGGGGGGAAAAGGAGGAAGGGTTTTCAGAAACATATATAAAGGACATATGGACAAAACCAAAGAGGGGTAGGATCGAGGGGTGGAAGTGGGGCTGGCTGGGGTAGAGGGAGTGGTGGGGGGAAAATGGAGACAACTGTATTTAAACAACAATAAAAAATATGTAAAAAGTAAAATGAAATATTTTATTCATAAATGAAAAATGCCAAAGGTTAAAGATAAAGAGAGACTCTTAAAAGCAAGGGAAAAGAAGTTAGTTATGGAATGGTTGCCAGACGGGAGGGGGAGAATGGATGAAGAGGTGAAAGAATTAAGTACAAATAGGTAGTTACAGAAGAGCCACAGGGATGTAAAGTACAGTATAGGAAAGGGAGTAGCCAAAGAACTTATATGAATGAATGGTGGACATGAACAATGGTGAGGGGATTGCCTGAGGGAGTAGGGGTGGCGCTGGGTAGAGGTGGGCAAAGGGAAAAATCAGGACAACTGTAATAGCATAATCAGTACAAAATAATTTTAAAAAAGAAGAAATACAGTGAAACTGAGCCCCGATACCTTTGAGCCACTGATCCTATTCTAGCAACCTCCGGGTTTCCTGTTACCTACAGAAATGAAAACACTTATATGTTTAAATTACTAATAATAAAATTTTCTTTTATCCTTAGCAGAATATAATTCTAATTCAATATTTTCCAAAAGGATGTAATTGGTGTTTAGGGCTGGTCAATTTTTTTTTAATCCTCACCCAAGCATATGTTTATTAATTGGCTGCCTCCTATACACAGGCCAACTGGGATGGAACCTGCAACCCAGGTCTATGCCTTGACCAGAGATCGAACCTGCAACCTTTTGGTGTATAGAACACTGCTCCAACCAACTGAGCCACTCAGCCAGGGCGGGGCTAGTCAATTCTTTTTTGTGTAGGGGTGGACTTGCCAGTAGCAACATTCAAGTAGTGTACATTCAAGTAGTATCTAAATCGTCCCCCATACATTTCCAAATGTTTTGGGAAGGCATAGAGTTATACCCTTTCCAAATAATAATGCACACACACAGCACACACATGAAGTTTTGTTTTTAAAATAGCATTGCAGAAGTTACATGGATACACTCTCTTTCCCCTAGAAACTCATCAATCTTCTAACAGAATCATTGTTGTAAGGACATAAGGTTAGATATTTATAACACTGTTGGAGGAGTGTGAAAGGTTTTAAAAATAAAGAAAAGTACAAGAATAATATAACAAACACCCATGTATCCACTATTCAGAATTAACAAATGTTAACATTTTGTCACTTTGCTTCAATTTTTTTTTTGCTTAAAAGAAGTTGAAGTTCTTTTCTCCAATCCACAATCTCAAAACTCTCCTTCCCTCCTCGCCAGAGATGATCACTATCATGAATTTGGCATGTTTCCACTTAGTTCTTGTGTTTTACTGTTACTGGCTGTCTGTGTAGACATACACAATTCACAGTGACATGGCTGTGGCTTTGAGTGTTTGTTAAATGTACATGAATGCTAGCATGCTATACATACTTTTCTGGAATTTGTTCTTCTATGTGTTTGTTATTTAGTTAAAACACAAATGTAGCTCATTAATTTTAACTGATGTATATTATTAAATTATATGAATTAACCACAGTTTGTTTATCCCCCCTTTTGATGCACATTTAGGTCATTTACAATTTTTAACTATTCCAAACACCTAATGACAATCCTTGGAAGAGTTCATGGGGGCATATTTGCAAGAGTTTCTTTAGGGTATACACCTAGAAGTGGAATTGCCGACTCATATGGCACGTACATCTTCAACTTTGCTTTGTATTTCCAAATTCATCAAAGTATTAGTACTAATACGAAGCCCCACCAACAGACTAAGAGAGCTCCTGTTTCCCCACATAGTAACCAGTACTTATAATTGTCAGACAACTGATCTTTGGCAATGAGATTACTGAATGGGAATTGGCATGTCTTTGTCATTTTAATTTGCATTTTTCTGACTACTAATTAGATTGAGCATCTTTTCTTCTTTGCCATTTGGCTTTTATTTTCTTCAAATTGCCTACATATTGTGTTTTTGTTTCATCTTTTTATCAGGTAGTCTTCTTATTATTGATTCATGGGAGTTTAAATTCTAATTGATTGTAGAGATTTAACAGACTTTTCCTTCATTCATTAAGCATTTATTATATTCCAGGTACTATCCTAGTCTGGGATAAAATAGTAAACAAATCAGACAAAATTCATATTCTCACAGTGCCTCTATTTATTTCCTCCTTCCTCCACACTCAAAAGTTTATATCTTAATAAGCTATCTTTTAAAGTACAGATTACTACCATTTTAATGTTTTGCTAAAGTTGATAATGATAAAATTCATAACAGCATTTATTTTTTAAAGATTTTATTTATTTTTAGAGAGAGGAGAAGAGAGGGAGAAAGAGAGGAAGAGAAACATCAATGTGAGAGAGAAACATCGATGGGTTGCCTCTCATACCTGCCCTGACCGGGGACCAAATCCGTAAGCCAGGCGTGTGCCCTGACCAAAAATTGAACCTGAACTGGCAACCTTTTGCTCTGCAGGATGTTGCCCAACCAAGTAAGTCACACCTCAGGGCCTTAACAGCAATTATTTATACACATAATAAGTTTTACTGGTTTCACTTCACACAAAATGTTCTGTGGTACTCTGGCTTCCTCCAATTTGAATTATTTATTTTGATTTTGTTCTTGAATTGCTATAGGACTTCTTCAATAAATTTTCCTCAGGAAGAGGAATACTTTCTGTGTTTTTGACCATCCAAGAACAGATTTTCCTACTGCCTTCACACATGAACTGAATAAAATACTCTTGGGTAACAATCTTTTCCCTCAAAATTCTATATATGTTATTCCCTGTCTTCCAGCAATTAGTATGGTAGAAAAGGAGTATGCCGATGCTCTTCTTTTTCCCCTTTCTAGATAGTCTGTTTTGTTTGCCGTTTTTGCCTGAGTGCAGGAAGGAACCTGCATCAGGCTCTACCTCAGTATAGGAGTCTATACACTGATTCTACACGATTCCTAGTAGATCTGAAGACTCAAATGGTCTGAAGACTCAAATGTTTAAATTTAGGACTTTTTTCTATCATTCCTTTATTGTTACTGTTTCTCCAGCTGCTGTACCCTTTTGATATTTTTATTACACCTATATTGGACCTGTTGGATTGTTCCCCCACACATCTTTCCTTTATATGCATCATGGTTAAGTTTGTATATTTTCCTCTGCATCCTAGGAGAATTTCTCAACCTCATTCACCGAATTCACCAATTCAATTTACTTCAGGATTCAATTTTCTCTACCCTGCCTTTATTTAAAATTTTAATCTAAGGATAATATTTCTAGTATTATGGCAATATTTTCTAGTCTCATTGTTCTGTTTTCATAAATATAGTGTCTTCTCTAATCTTGTATTGAAATATTAAAAGGAAATGGTGATTCACCTAAGTCGTTTCTTCTTGTGATTCCTTGGAATATATCCATTTCAGAGGGGCCACTTCCTCTGATTGCTCTGGCTGCCCTGCCTTGTTTGAATAATTTGAATAATTATTGAATAATTTCACAGGCCCAGTTGTTTTTCCCTATGTATCCATCCTTGCAGCTCCTTGATTGTCCTCTGTTCTCTTTTGTCTTGCCTTCAGGTCTTTGCATATGATGTAAACCCCTGAATGAAACTATCATCTTAGCATAATGCTTGGCACATAGTAAGTGTTCAACAAAAATTTGAGTTTAACGAATGAATGTCTACATTTTTTTTTCTGTTTGAAGATTTGAAAGGTGGCTTATCAAAAACAAAACAAAACAAAAACCCCCAAAACTAGAGCTCTCTATCCAGATTCTTTAGTTTCAGACAAAGGAGAAAAGGAAATTTTCATATTTTTGTAGCTTTATTTTTATAGGATTGACAGTCTAGTTTGTATCCAGAAGTTAGGCAAGAGCATATGCAAGAAAAGTTACTTGCTTAGCCTACTGTGCTTACTGGATGCTTTTCTGTGTTTATTTTCGGCCCCCAAGTCAGGCCCTTCCCTGACTGGTACAGCTCTTCTAGTACAAAGCTGCTGTGATAATGTATCCATTTTACCTGGCGTGGGAGGTCATGGCAATGGTGGAATCAAGAGCTCACTTCCCAAGGTCATTGGTAGAAGAAGGGATTTACTTAAGCCCCCGTTGGTCTGAGCTTGGAGATTATGCAGGGGTCTGCTGAGGCAATCTGCCCACTTATTTTCCAGGTGAGTCTTTCCTTCATGTGTGTTGAATTGCATCTGGTTTAGTACTTCCTTAAGTCCATTTTTTTAAGGTTTTCATTCATGCTTGTATTAGTTCCCTAAGGCTGTCATAACAGATTGTCACAAACAGGCTGACTTAAAACAATAGAAATTTATTTTCTCAGTTCTGGAGGCCTAAAGTCCAAAATTATGGCCACGCTCCCTCTTCAGGCTTTAGGGACAAATCCTTCCTTGCCTCTCTCTAACCATTGGTGGTAGCTGGCAGCCTTAGCTCTTGCTTGGTTTGCAGGTGCACCACTCCAATCTCTGCCTCTACTGTTACATGGCCTTCTTTCCTGTGCATCTGGGTCCAAATATCTGTCTCTCTAAAAGGCACCAATCATTGGATTAGGGCACACCCTAACCCAGTGTGACCTCATCTTAGTTTGATTACTTGTACACAGACCTTGTTTTCAAACAAGGTCATTCATTGGTGCTAGGGGTTGGGACTTGCTTATTTGGAGGGCTACAACTCAACCCATAATAGAGTTTTTTAAAAAATCATAAAATAAGTGTGTCCTATTACTATATAGTAAGACCCTAAATCTAGTTTTGTATATACCATATTTTATAGAAATTTCTTAAAGCTTTTGGCCTGTGGTGGCATAGTTTTCTGTTCTGTAGCTCTGCTATAGATGTAACCCAATCTTTTTTTGGCCATTTCAAATGGAATTTGGATGGAAAGAAGGAAAGTAAAATGTGAGGATACAAATCACCACCTGAAAGTGAAATAATGTCATTAACAGACTTTATCAATATTCACTTATCGATAAATGTTAAATGGGATTCATCAATGAGCACTAGGAGAAAATATTAGTGCCATATTTCCAGCTATTAAGGAAATACAGATAAAATGACCATCGATGTAAGAAAAAACTTCTGCCCTGAGGTTTCGCTGAGTCACAACTCAAGGCACATTCCTTCCCTCCACTCAAGAGTAGTCTTCCCCCAGAGAGCTCTCTGAGGTGCCTAGCACAGAAAATATCTAAGAGTATTTCTCAAAATTTTTCTAATGTCAGTAAAAATGGAAAGACAGTGTGCAGTGACATCTTGTCATTGATCTAGCTGAAGGGAGATGGGGAGCCTTGAGGCACTTGTCGAGCCTCAGGAGCTCGGTAGAGTGGGCAGCGGGGATGAGCCTGGTGGCCAGACGTGGGAAGAGCTGAGGCACCTTCTCTGTACCCACAGCCGACCGGGCACTGTTCATAGGTTAACTCACGTAATCCTTACACAAGTCTACAAAGTGACTGGTAGTAATCCTGTTTTTACAGATGAGGAACCAGGCTCAAAGGCATTAATTTGCCCACTGTCATATGCCAGTTAAATAACAGAAGCAAGGGAGAAAGGGTGGGTTGCCAATGCAGAAGTAAGTGCTGGGCTGAGCAATGAGACAGGGCTGACATACCTTAGACACAGCTTTGAAATCATACTTATTCTAGTCTGCCTCTGCCAAGCACCAGCCAAATGAGCAACTTTGAGCAAGTTACTGTACTTACCTTCTCTGAGCTTGTCAACGCAACTGCAAAATGGTGTTAGATGAGACAAAACATGTAATACCTGTTTCAGGAGAACATTAGTTCCCCACCTAGAAGGGGAAATGTCCCCAAGGGAGTCCTAACCTGCCTAACTTTGTTGTATGGAAACTTTTTCTTTTCATTCTCAAAGTACCTTCACATGCGTTTACCTATTTAAACCGGTCAGGAAAGTCTAACCCCCACTCCACTGCCCTGGCAGATGAAGAAACAGCCTCAGAAGCACTGAGAAATCTTCCCAAGGTTACAGAGCTCCAGCTGGAACTGGGCTCCAGATCACCTGATTTCTGGCTACAGCTACACCCAATGGAGCAGTCCCACAGCACTGCCTGTGCTGAATTACAAAGTGCTGTAGCTCTACATCAAAGCCCAAAGCTGTAATAAGCTGCTGTGACAGCAATTTCGGGTTGAGTTTCTACTGACCTGTTAGCTATCCACCCTGACTGCGGCATCAGCTGTCTCACCCGCTCCATGTACAACATGGAGCTTCAATAAAGAGCCAGGTGGGGACTATCCGTCAGTGTCACCTGCATGTCTAGAGGGCCTCTTGGAGACAGGAGTCGTGGAGAATAACACTGCCCACAGTCCCTGAGCCAGGAAGCAGGCTCACATAAACACTGAAATGGCTAGTCCATGGACACGCACCCGCTCAACTCCACCTCTCACAAAGGGCCTTATCGAGGAAACAGAACTGAAACGCCCTCTCCCCTTGGTCCCCGTAAAAAGCAAAGAATAGTTATACATTGGACATAATGTGTCATCAATAAAAATTATCTGTAAGGCTTACTATCATTTCTTACTTCCCACTCTCAGGTTTCTACATCTACTACTTAATAGTATAACACACACACACACACACACACACACACAGAATCTAACCCACGTTCAGATCGTTGGTGTGCATTTATCTTGACTGTCACAGAAAACAAGGCAAATGTTAACTCCTTCTCCCCATTTGGATCCAAATCAATATTTTTTGAGAGTCTGAATACTAAGAGACAAGGTCCAGAGTCAGGCTCCGTTAAAATGCCGCACAGCAGCCTCATTCCATCACAGCATTTTAATCTCCCAAGTGTTACACCTTCTGTGGCAGGAACCCCTTGCTTATCATTCCCCTCATGTGCAGTCTGCACTATTAGCAGCTGAAACGTGAGCCATGCTTTATGCCAAGGTGATCTCAGGCTATTGCACACATTACTCAGACTTTGCATTTAGGGGAAATAAATCTCAATGACCCTAAAATCTTTCCCTGATAATCAGTTTTCTTTCTTACAACTGCATCCCTCTTAAGACTGTTTGGGGCTTTGCTGCAACAAATAAGTTAATGTACGAAAGTAAATAGATGGGCTTGACTGCATTCCGAGATTTTATAAAGCAACTCATTCTGGAAATTGTAAGTGAGGTTTTGACTACAAATTCCCCAAAGGCATGAATTAAGAATGGGAATTTGGTTCTCATTATTGTCCCAAAGAAGGACAATAATTACAGTTCTAACCCACCAGTGGCCTGAGAATCCAATCAGTAGCCCTGAGGTTCTAAATGCTAATTCCAGAATGGTCTCTAATTCACTTTATGATTTTGCACATCAGTTAACAGCTCCACATTGGGGTGGAGTTTTCATTTGCCTCCCAGGTTTGATATAAGAAATATCTGTTCAAAGTGAACATGTTGCTTTTACTAGCCACTAGAGAGTTTTGTGCCTTGTCGTAAAGAAAAGTTCAAGGCTCAGTTCAACTTAAAAACAACAAATTGTCAGGGAGAAAGGTGGGTGGAGATGGAACAGGGTATACGGGGGATAAATGGTAATGGGAAAAATACAACAAAAAAAGAGAAAAAAATTTAAAAAAATAAAAAATTGTGAACTGATCACTTCCAGTAATTGGGACTCCACTAAAGGTGGTATGCTAGGGGTGAGGGTGGGGTTAGACCCCCCCTTCTTTTCTGAAAACTGGGCCACAGTGGGCCTCTCCACGCGGGCTCCATGTCACCATTCTGCTCCCACACTCCACTGCCTACCCCATCCTGAGCCACGGTGAGCAGAGTACCTATCTGATCCAAAGGGAAGCCATTCTGAGATTGAGCTGGGACACTGTCTACCAGACACTGTTTGCTAGATATTTGAAATTAAAAGAAAGTGGGCCTCATCATACATTGCTGGTGGGAATGTAAAATGAAGCAGACACTGTGGAAAACAGTATGGCATTTCTTCAGAAACTTAAACACAGAATTACTGTATGACCCAACAATTCTACCCCTAGGTGTATATCCCAGAGAATGGATAATTTTTGTCTCACACAGGAACTCGTACACAAATGTTCATAGCAGCAGCATTGATAATAGCTGAAAAGCAGAAACAACCCAGATGTCCATCAGCTAGTGGATTTATAAACAAAATTTGGTATGTCCATAAACTAGAATATAATTTAGCCATAAAAAGCAATGAAGTGCTGTTACGTGCTACAACATGGATGAGCCTTGAAAGTATTACACTAAGTGAAAGAAGCCAGATCCCAAAAATTATATATTATATGATTCCATTTATATGAAATGTCCATAATAGGCAAATCTATAGAAACAGAGAGTAGATTAGTGGTTGCCAGGGAACAGGGGAAGGGACAATTGGGACTAGTTGCTAATAGGTACAGGGTTTCTTTTAATGTGATGGAATTAGATGGTGATGGGTGTACACTATGATAAATATATTAAAAATCACTGAAGTTTACAGCATAAGATGATGCATCTTACAGTATGTGAAATATCTCAATTAAAAAATACTACAGGGTGGGGCAAAAGTAGGTTATTAGTATGGAAAAATACAATAATTAATAACTAATAATATAAGAATAAACTCTGTTTTGTGTAACTGTAAACCTACTTTCACCCCAGTCTGTATATTAAAAAAGAAAGCAATGGGATTAAGTCAGATATTTATGGACTCTGGACTGAGAACATCCTATAACTCAGAGATTGAGGATACTGTTTAAGAGCATCTATAATGAGCCACATACAAGCTAAGCACAGAAAGTGTGCAGGGGAAACAGAAGCAGCAGATAATCTGGGAGCAACAGAGACAAGGTGATTGGTAGCCCCCAGGAGTGAGAAGCTCCCCAAGTCCTAGTGTGGATCCTTGTGATACCCAGCTGAATATCCTGCCCCTGAGAGATACTGCTATACCTACTTAATAGATCCCCCACTTGTGCTCAAGCTTGTTTGAGAGGATTTCTGTTACTTGGAACTGAGCAATCCCTGCCTAAGACCAATACCAAGCAAATAGCAATACAATTAAAGTATCTATTCCCCTCCTCGCTCCACCAAAAAGTTAAAAGCACTTTCCAGATCTCTCAGGACATGCACATGAAAAAGGAAAATACCCTCAAGTATCAGTCCTGATTCTGTGAAGAAAAGGAAAGCTCACTTTCACTTGGTCAGCACACTTTCACTTGAAAAGCCATGAAGCCCAAACATAGCAGGAGCTTAGAATAACACATGTCTAACCCAAGGGACAGGGGACATGGAGGGCCCAGCAAATACTGGTCTCACCTGAATCCTCAATCAGTGCTTAAAGGAAGCCCCTCCCTTCAGAACAGCTGCTAACTTCCCAGAGAACTCCTCTCAAGTTTCCTTCCTCCGCCTTACCTACCTGAGGGTACCCTTCTTCCCCGCTTAGGGCCTAAATGGTAAATCTTGGGGAGGACAATAGGTCAAATATACTAGAGAGGGTTAAACCATTCCAAAGGCTGTCTTTTTTTTAAATCACCTACATAAGATCTTAGTTTTTCTCCCAGAGTATAAAGTAATATGATATATAGTCAGAGAAAGGCTTGGTGAACACTCTCTCTAATAGCTTCCATGAAAATTAACTTTCATTGATTTGCTATTAAAATTCTACATCCATAACTACTTTGTATAATGATTTACTGGGTAAGGCTGATTTTGAGTCATGAGCTGGCAGGTGCATAGGTACATTTATAGCAGAGGAGGCAATCCTTTTAAGGATGCTAGGAGATGCCTAACTGAGAATCACTATTCACCTCCAGGCTCCTGAACATTGGAATCTCTACA
Source organism: Micronycteris hirsuta (assembly GCA_004026765.1). Classification (NCBI taxonomy): domain Eukaryota; kingdom Metazoa; phylum Chordata; class Mammalia; order Chiroptera; family Phyllostomidae; genus Micronycteris; species Micronycteris hirsuta. The sequence continues at coordinate 97,276 of PVJI01003123.1, forward strand.
TCTTGCAGAGAAGCAGTTTATAGAAACTAGTGCTTGCAAAATCAGAATGTTGCCTGTGAGGTCATCGGACCTTGGTCTAACCCTAATTTGAATAATTACATTTTGTTCCACCCTGAGTCAGTAGAGGTCCCTGATTAATAATCAGCATTTGCTATGTGCCAATGAAGTGTTTGCTGCTATAAATAGACAGAGTTAACAATCAAATTAACTATGGGAACTGGTGAGATGAACACTCCATTCAGGGAGAAAGATAGATGGCGTTTTCAAGGTTTGTGAGCACTGAGCTGTCCCTGACCCTAATCCATTAGCAGTTATTGTCAAAGGTCACTCTGTTAACCCTCATTTTTAAAAAATCCCTTCCAAATGATGCCACCTTTTCTTCTTGGGGGCAGGTATTTCAGCAATAAATATTCTATAATGATATGACAGAACCTTCAGGTGCCTAAGGAGAAGTGTGCTGGAGAAGCATGTCATTCCTACCCACACATTGTTCCCAGCCTGTGGACTTGCAGCCCTCAGTGACCAAGTCCTGGCCTCTTGTGTCCAGGCAGGAACAATTCTGCTCCCCCTGTTTCACATCAGAGCCTAACTCTCGTGGACTTTCTTTGATGCTTTCTTTTACTCAATTGTAATGAAATAAAATCCAGGATAGGACAAGCCTCCTAGAAAAAGAGTGTGTTCAATTCAGTGATTTATAAACTGAAGTCCACAATCTTATTTCCACCTGGGAATACATTAAATTAAAATAAACTTTTTGCTGGCAGTAGAGTTTCTTTTCCTCCCCCCTCATATTTTTTTTAAGATTTTATTTATTTTTAGAGATAGGGGAAGGGAGGGAGACAGAGAGGGAGAGAAACAGCAATGTATGGTTGCCTCTCACATGGCCCTCACTGGGGACCTGGCCTGCAACCCAGGCATGTGCCCTGACTGGGAATCGAACCAGGACCCTCTCCCCCCTCATATTTTACTTGCGATAATGTGTTTCCTTCCCTTATCTAGATCCCCAGCAGAAGATGCATGAGCCCTGGAGCACCAGGCCAGCTTAGCTGTGACCTCACCAGTGAGCTGACCTCTGGCATTTATAGAGGGTCTAGAAGACAGGACCTTTGTTGTTCACACATTACATAAATGCCTATACAGTATCTTAGTGGCTGTGAGTTCAGGGTCTGGGGTGTATCTCTATATTTGACCTTAGATTATACATTTCTCTCCTTATTATCATCACATCTCTCCACTGAGTGTTACACAACTGTTGTGCTGGGCCTCTACCTTCACTGCTTGTCAGATGTCACTAACAGGGTCCTAATGACAAAATGTCATTCCCATAGATTTACTGAAGCATCTGCCACCCCTGAGCACCTTCTACATTCCATCTCTACGTTCTACCTAACTTTCTTCCCCTGCTAGAACTAACATTCTTTTGGTTTCCTTTAACCTTGGTGATAAGGTTGCCAGATTTATCAGATAAAACCATGGGGCACACAGTTCATTTTGATTTCAGATAAATGTGCATGGGACATATTTATACTAAAACGTTACCTGCTGTTTATCTGAAATTCAAATTTAACTGGCATCCTATATTTTTGCATCCTATATTTTATCTGGCAACTCGACTTAGTGGTGATATTCCTCTGCCACTTCCCACCCAGGCTTTAGTGTTTGTTCCCGTGATCGCCTTTGTCTTCACTTGCTCCCTCTGAATTACCTATTCTACCAGGCTCCACTAGTGTGTGCCTTCGAAATCACCTCTCTCCCTTCTCTGAACTCTTTAAACCTATTCAGCAATTTAATATGCCTCCCTGTCACTAAATCTCTTCTACTGTATTAAATTATTATTTGAATCACTCATGTGTTTATTATTTATCTTTTACACTTGATTTGAAATTCCCGCAGGTAAGGGTGGTTTCTTGTGTCCCAATGCCTCCGATGAGACTTCCACGGGTGGGCTGTCGGCAAATGTATAAAATTCCTGTATCCTTTGGTTTCTACTCATCCAAATAATCCCTTTCATTTTTATACAGTGCTACTTAGTGCATTCACTCTTCTACTCTCCTGGGCGTTATACCTCTTCATAACTCCATCTCTTCCAGCTCCTCACTCTCAGCTGCTGGCCTCACTTTGTGCAATGCTGAGAAAAGAGAAGCATTCAGAGAAAACTTCTACATGCTCTCACTTGTGTCTGTATCCTTATATTCCATCTTCATTCCGCCTGTGACAATGAACCGCTCGTGCTCCTTTCCAAAGCTACCCTCGCCCTTGCTCAGTGGACCTCATCTTCCCCACAGACTCAGGTCATCACTAGCAATTCTCCCTTCTCTACTCTACACACTGCTCTCCCTTTTATGGGGACGTTACCATTAACGTGTGCTAATATTTCCCCTTTTAATAAGCAAACAAACAAACCTCCCCATCCCTGGATATCAAATTACTCTGCAGCTACCACACTATTTTTTGGCCCCCTTTACAACCAAAGTCTTCCAAGGGGGTCTGTATTTTCCGTCTCCATGTCCTTTCCTAGCATTTTCTCCAGAATCTATTGTAATCAAGATTTTGTCCCACCTACACCTAAAGCGCTTGTTGTCAAGTTATCTATTAATGACTTCCAAAGTGTCATGTTAAATGGAAACGATTTGGACTCACCCAACTCAACCAGTCTGCAGTGTATGAACTGAGTTTATTGCTTTAGCAACCGTCCTTCTCTTTCCTGTGCAGTAAGTTTGGAAACATCCCTCAGCTTCAATATCACCACTCCCTTTGGTTTTTTCCTCCTATCTCACTGGCTGTTTCTTCTCAATCTCTTCTGCCTATTACTTCTCATGTTCCCGATCCCTAAAAGAAGGAGTACCCACGGGCTCAAGCGCTGAACCTATACTCACTCCCAGGGTGATCTCATCCAATCGTATATACTTAAATACTTTCTATATGCTAACAACCCCCAAGATTTTGGTCTCCGGACCTTTTTCCTGAACTCCAGACTTGTATATTCATTTGTGGGCACAGCATCTCTACTTGGAAGTCTACAATGAATCTTTTATATTAACTAAACTGGTGTCCCTACTCTCACCCCAAACCTGCTTCTACCACAGAATTCACCATATTACTAACTCTTAAGTCATTCTTCCAGTCGCTCATATTAAAAACCTTGAAGTCGTCCCTGACACACCATTTCCCCCCACATTCCACATCCGACCAATCATAAAATCCTGTTATATCTACCCTCAAAATGTATTTAGAATCTGACTTTTCTCACTAGCTCTACCTCTTGCCTGTATTATTAAAACAACCTTGGTTACCTACTTCCACTCTTGCTCTCCCAACCATCGAGTCTCCATGCAGCAACCATGATGATCCTTTTAAAACAGCCTTTTAAACATAGCCCTTCTAAAACATTGTTACATCAGGCATTGTGCAGAAGGATAATGAAATCCTCTTGTAAAACTCTCCAAAGGCTGTCTGTCTCAGAGTAGCTCTGTCACGGGTCTACAAGGCCACAGGATCAGGCCTCCCACAACTTTCTGACCTCCAAACCACTCCTCTCCCATACTGGCTCCCTTCCTGTTTTTTGAAGATACCAAGCAAACTACTTGGGATTGCTTTTTACTTGCTATTTTCTTGGCCTGAAATAATCTTTCCCTAGATACCTATTACTTCCTTCAAAGCTCTGCTCAAAGATTACCTTATCAGACAGGCCTTTCCTGAAGACTTTATATAAGATAACATCCTTCCTCTCCTCTCTTCCATCTTGATCCCTATTCCCACCACCCTGTTTAATTTTCTCCACAGTAATTCCATGTCAAGATAGAAGTTTGTTTCCCACACTAGAACATAAGCTGTGCCTGAACAGGAACTTGGTCTGTTTTGTCATTGCTGTATGTCTGTTCCTAGACCTATGCCTAAAACTTGGTAAACATCCAACAAAGGTTCATTCATTTAACAAAGTTTCATTCTTTCAACAAATGCACATCCACCATTTACTATGAGCCCAGTGTTTTCCTAAGCACTGGAAAGTAGAACAAATAGTCTGCAGAACAAAAAAGTCTTGTCCCTAGTACTTCACAGCTGTGTTGCCTGTGGCATGTAAACAGCTTCCCTAAATTTTGCATTGATCAGCACATTAGGTCAAGACAACATCCACTTTGTAGGGTGATTGGAAAGAACAAGTAAGATAATGTTTTTACCTGGATGTGCTTTGTAAATATTCTAGTGCTATGTAAGTGTAAATCCTTACCGATGTGCATAACAACTGAAGCAGATAGGGCAATATTTTTACAATAGTCTCATTTTTTAAATTAAAAAAAAAAATCCTAAAAGTTAAGAGAGTTTCCCCCCTAATCAGAATGAGTTAGTAGCAGAGCCAGAGATATATCTCAGGTCTTTATGCCTGTGTTCTAGCTCTTTTTTCATGGTACTCTTCCTTCCACATAGTTCAATGTATGTTGTATGGGTTAATGTAAGGATGTTTATGAAGGCTTTCAAATGTCTTTGGCAGATCGAGAGAAGTAGCTCTATTTGTTTTCTAGGGCTGCCATAACTATTACAAATTCAGTAGTTTAACACAACAGAAATGAATTCTCTCTCAGTTTTGGAGGCTCTAAGTTTGAAATCAAGGTGTCAGCAGGGCCATGCTCCCTTTCAGGGCTCTAGGGAAGAATCTTATCTTGGCTTTTGCCAGGTTCTGGTGTTTGCCTGAAATTCTTGGCTTTCCTTGGCTTGCAGAAGTCTCACTCCAATCTCTTCCTCCATTGCCCCATGGCTTTCTCCATATGTACCTGTGTGTTTGTGTCCAAATTCCTTTTCCTTATAAGGACACCAGTTATTGGATTAGGGCCCATCTGAATCCAGTATGTCCTCATCATAACTTGATTACATATGAAAAGAACTTCTTTCCAAATAAGGCCATTTGTGTACTGAGAGGAAGAGGTTTGAACATCTTTTGGGGGGACGCAGTTCAACCCACAACAGCATTTGAAGGGCCTACATGTTTTTAAAGAGCATTCCAGGGAGAAATTTAACATTGTTGGAAGCTATGCATGCCCAAAGACAGTCCAGCTGTGCGTGGATCAGACACATACCAGTTCGCCTTGCAACAGATAAACAAAAGCAAGGAGACTCAACCTAAAAGCATGAAATTGTCATCCTGGTAGAAAAGGGTTTGGCAAAGTGCTCTGGTTTCTCTGCAAGGCAGATTGATTCATAAAGTAATCTACCTTAATCAGCATTATATAATCCCTCAAAAGGACGAGAAATGGAAGCAATGATGCAAGCAGGGCAGAGCTCAGGGAGAAATCTTGCCCTACATTGTTACACAGCGCTACTGCGCAGCTGGCACACCTTTCAGCTTGCTCTGCCTCAAGCACCTCGCCTGGCAACTAACCCAATTTAGTCAGACCTTCCAATGTTAAGGGAGGTTCTATATTTAGACAATGTTTCCTGCCTGAGGATGAACTTTACCGGCTACAGTGCCATACCTTAACATAGCTCTGTTCCTGCCCTTTGTTTTTGTTGGGGAAACCAGCAGCCTTCTCTGACATATGAACTTCAGGTATTTTTAGAGGGAGAGAGACCCCAGCTCATCTAATTCAACTCTTTTTGCAGCATTCAAGCGGGGGCTTTGGAGCCACCAGCAGGGTATGAATGGGAGTCCCAACAATTCCTAGCTGCTCACCTTTGGACCAGTTCCTTAACCTCTCTGTGCCTCATTTTTCTAATCTGCAAAATGCAGACAATACATAGTAGTATTTACCTAAAAGGGTTATTGGAAGAAGTAGATCCATGTAAAGCACTTAAAGCAGGGCCTGGCACACAGCAAATACAAAAGAAATTTCAACCATTATGATTTTCATTGTTTTAGACGAGCACACTAAGGCTCAGCGAGACATGATATGAGCTGCCCGGGTTAACCAGCAATCTAGTACAGCCCCAGCTGGAATTGGTCCATTGGGCGATACCTCTCATTTGGTCCACAGTTAGCAAACTTAAAGTAACTCCTCTGAGATAAATAAAAAAAAGGTAAGAGTCACACCTCACCAGCTCTGGCTTTAATTTGTTTCCCAGATTACCCGATTGTCACTGTGAAAGTCAGGAGACGGACCTGAGGGGATGAGGTGACAACAGCAACAGCAAGTCAGATGGAAGGGGTGTGAGATGAAAGGCCAGGAAATCGCCTAGTGGCCATTGCAGGAGTCTAGGTGGTAAATAATTCGATGGGAAAGGAAGGGAAGAAAGGGAAACAAAGTTTATTGCAAAATAACAATAAACTAAGGAGGTTTAGTACCAGGAAAAGTACAAGGCAACCAAGCGAAAATATATGTGTCTTCCTGGATAAAACCATTCAGCATGTAAGATTCGTTTGGTAAAAGCATATGGTCTCTTTAGCCAGTTAGAAGTTAGGAGTAAAATATATCTGCTGAGGAGCCCAATGGAATGGTATCAGGTTTCGGTAACTATTTCAATCATAGTTGGGGGAAGGGGGTAGAGGTGTGGGTGGCTGAGGGGGAAGAACTGCAGGAGGATTTATTCCTTCACTCTGTCTACACAATGGAGGCTGACAGACCATGAAAGCACCCTGATCTTCATAGCTTAGAAGATCCTGGTGAGGCACCTGAAAGCCAGGTATCTTGGGGAAAGCTACAAATGAATTTTCCACAGGAAAAGAAAGGAAACTAATATTTTAAAAATATCTCTGAACTCCAGGCATGTTAATTCATCTAATGAAATTCTTGGGTCCTTCATCAGACCGCAAATGATACAGGGGTTAAGTGAAGGTGTCCCTTCTTTATGGAGATGAGGAAGTATTGATAGAACCTGGTAGATGATTGGATGTGGGGATAAAGGAAAATGAGGCCTTAAGGGTGAGGCCCAAATGAAAGGCTCCCGACTGAGTTTGGAATTAACAAAGCGCATCTATACCCACTCCTCCTTCCTCCAAAGTACCTTAAAAGACCAGCAAACACAACAGAAAATATTTGTTTTTCATACCTGTTCTCTTATTTAATCCTCAAAACATCCCTACTAGGTAGATTTGTTCTTATCTTTATTTTACAGATAAAGAAATCAAGATTCAAAGAAATCACAGAACTCTGGTGTCCTGATATCACATTAAGAGACTTTCCAGTCTGTCAGAGCGACAGCAGTGAGCCTTATGGGGAAGGGGAGCAGAAAAAGCTACACTCAGACAGAACCTTGGTTTTCAAATGCCACATCCAATTAGCAGAAGCAGGAGAACATTCTAGCTTCACTCAATCTGTACTAGGTTTGGTGCCCTCAGAATGTGGGCCTTTGGAAAACCCTGGAACAAATTCATTCATTCATTCATAGATATTTTTGAGTGTCTACTATTGCAGGCTTATCGAGGACAACACAAAGTTTCAGTGCTTTGGCACGTAGTTTGTGAGATACTCACAAATAAACAAATAAAGTATCTTCAGAAAGTGCTACAAAGAAAGTAAACGGGAGGCAACTGGTACAGGGGATCTGAGACATGTTCGCCAGGTGGGTGGGTAAGGGAGCACAGCCTATCTACGCAGCCCCGAAACATCTTGGGCAGGAAAGAGTCAGCCCTGCTGAGATTTGGGCAAAGCACCTTCCAGGCAAAGTACCTTCCAGGCAAAGTGAAGAGCAGATACAAGGTCTGAGGCTGAGTGTAGTCTGAGCCGAGGTAGGGCAGTAGGCGATGAGGCTGGAGAAGTAGGCAGAGGCCAGTCTGTGGAGATCTTAGCATTCTAAGAAGTTTAGATTTTATTCCAAGTTAAAAAAAAAAAAAAAAAAAACAAGTGGAGGGGTTCGGGCAAAAGAGTGACATCATTTGATATATGTTTTTAAAAGATTCCTCCTGCTGCCATGTGGAGAAGGGATCGTGAAGCAGCGTGGATGACAGGCAGGAGAGCAGATAGGAGAGTACTCTATAGCCTAACGGGAGAGATGATATGGCTTGGATCACGGTGAAAGCAATGGAAACAGAGAGAAGTAGGTGGATATGGTATATCCCATATGTTGAACAGAGAGCTAATGGACTAGATGTGGAGAATGGCCCAAAATAAAAAAGGCCTCAGGAAAAAATTATCATTATCTATTGTGGTGAAAGAGCATTTTCAAGCCTAGGCCATGGATGTAAATCAAGGCAACCAAACTGGTACAGAGAATAGGAAAGACTCAAGTTTTGGAGACTAAATTAAACTCAAGCTCTAGTTCCACCATTAATAAGTGTGTCCTCATCTATAGAATGGTAGTCGTGAGTGTCTCCTAGAATTTTTACTACCTAATCCATGGAAAACACTTAAAACAGTAGTAGTATATCTTAAGTGCTCAATAAATGTTAGATTACCATTATTATTATTTTTTTCATTAAGAATTGTTTACAGGGCCCTGGCTGGTGTAGCTCAGTGGATTGAGCACGGGCTGGGAACCAAAGGGTCCTGGTTCGATTCCCAGTCAGGGCACATGCCTGGGTTGCAGGCCAGGTCCCCAGTGAGGGCCATGTGAGGAGCTATTTCTCTCCCTCTCTCTCCCTTCCCCCTCTCTCTAAAAATAAATAAATAAAATCTTAAAAAAAAAAGAATTGTTTACAGGGAAACAGCTGTCACTTCTTTGTTCTCCTCCGTGCCTAGCTCTGGGTCCCTTATTTCTTATTCCACACCTAATCACACCATCTTCACTGATCCAATCATAGTATCTCTTTGAGTTGGGTCCACAAAATAAAGGTAGTTGATCAACCGTTCTCTGGTGTTTACCTCATTCCAGCAGGCACAAGGCTTCTGAGTCTGCCCCAGGCATCCTTTGCAGGGATGTCTGACATTTTTACAGGGCACCCCTGGCCAGCTCTGCCCAAGCCAACTAGGATTTCCTTGACTACGTTTGGTGTATTCCGAAGCACAACTCACATGTTATTGCTACATAGGAGATAAGAAAGCTTAGTTATTCGCGATGGCGTTATGTTGTGACATAATTGCATTAGTTGTCTGCCAGACCAGCATCTTTAAAACAATTTTTTAAAACCATGGCCTATAATAAAAAATACATCATAACCCAGTAAACAGTGTGTAACAGAAAGCAACCATCATGAAACAGCATTTATTCTTACTACATATGGCGCACTCTGAATATTTCCTGTCCTGTTTCCACCACCACCTTTTGTTTCAAATGCTGGTCACAACCTATTACACTGACTTCATGATCTCTTCATGGGTCCTGACTCAGTTTGAAAAGCTAAGCTGAAGGGCTACAGCAAGCAGACTGTTTTACACGAAGTTTCTGTTTCTCTCCCCTCACCCTGTGCGGTTCGTTATGATTTGCGTGTGTTGGAATGCTCCACATCTGTAAAAGCCATTCATTGCTTTCAATTTTTCAAAGGGTGCTTCTAAGTCAAGTGTTAGCCCATCTGTTAAGACCTATTTATTGCTTTTTAAAAGAAAAAGAATTAAAAGCAAATTAGGAATTCCAGGCTTACTCTAGCCAGGATTTTTTCTTCCTTTTGTAAAAGCCTTCCATCTGTCTGCCCTCTTTTGGACAAAACTCAAATAGGGGCACACATTTCATCAAATCAAGTGCAGTGGGAACTTTGGTTTTTAAGGAGAATTAAAATCAGATTTAACAGAATGAGTTGCATTTGTTGTTCCTTTTTCTTCCGGCCTTTGTGGAAACATGGACCTCAATTTAGCACGGAGTGTGTGTGGTAGCCTCCCAGGGACAGCCCTCAGGTGCACTAAAGGAAACATGGATAACACAGTTCGTCTGGGCAGAGGTTAGTGGTGGATTAAAACACCGCTGGGCAGAGTGGGGTAGACCAAGAGTTCTAGCTCTGAACCCCTTTAGACCAGGAAGCTCAGAGTGAGGACAATGATCCGATCTGACTTATTTTTCTCTCTCCCACAAAGCTCAGTTCAGAGGAGCCCAATACCCTTCAATTCCATTCCCCTGGCAAGTTAATCTTGGACAAGTTCTCCCTCGACTTACCTAACTTTGCGATTTGAAATAATAGCTGTCTAGCTACTCCTCCAAAGATCTTCTAAGAATAATCAGTAGTTAAAGGCCATATGTAAGTAGATAGAGAGACCGAACAGGCATTGCCCAGTTATCAGATGACAGAGCCCTGAAGTCCGTTGGAGAGGCCTCCCTTTCCCCACCAGACGGGTGCCCTCCGACCGCAACCTCAGACTGCAACCTGACCACCACCAAGGATGCCTCACGCAGAGGGGCGGCTGGCGCCACGAAAGGGTTCAGAGCAGACTCTGAAGTCAGGCAGACCCTGGCTCTCCCCCATTTGGCTCTGTATGACCTTCAACAAATCCCATACTCCCAGTTTCCTCCTTGTTGGGGGATTAAATGAAAACAAATCATAGAGAGCACTTAGCACACGGTGGCCAAAGGAAGCCCACAATGGCGGATGATTTTATTATTGTCTTTGTTATTGTTATGAAAGGAAGATGCTTTACTCAAGTATCTTGTAGGTACAGACCAATCAAAATGTCAGACAAACCTGTAAAAAAGAAGAAAGGGGACACGTGTCTGACAAAAACAAATGCTTAGACTTGAAAAGCAAAGGGATGGATGAAGGTGAAAAATTAAAGCTGGAAAATTATTTTAAATGAATCAGTTTAATGTGTCAGTGGTAAGTCCTTATTTAATCATGCATGTGTCTTCGTACCTAATCATAGAAGCAGAGGCTTGTTTCTCAATTTCTGTTCACATTATTCTCATCTCTTCTTGTCACTTTCTCATTCTAAAGAATCTTCTTCCACAAGAAAGCTAATATTTGTTTATTGAAAATACGCTCATTAAGGACTCTAACATATCTTCTCCACTAATACTTTGTTATGCTCTGTGATGTTAAGTCACCTTCAGTGCTTCTGTGATCAACATACCTCTTAAGTAGTACTTCGGTATTCCATGCATAATATCAGAAATAGAACTAATTAAAAGGTAGGGAAGGAGATCTTCAAGTTCGAAGACCCTAATAGAGTAAAAATAACTGTGACAAAATTTTTAGGTGAGTTTTAGCAGCAACTCATTACTTGTAGCATAATCTATTTAGCTGGTTTACTCATTCACAAATAAGAATCTTATCTCCAGTTTTCAATTCAGTTTACTGACTCTCACAATATCTTTCAGGTGTCTTTTAATGCAAGACTTCTAAAATATCTTTAGAAGATATTTTAGTCTGCCTACCTACCTAGGCAGACACCTTTCAGTCCAAGTCAATGCATTTCTAGTATACATGTATTTATGGAAAATGGAATACATTCCATTGTATTTTCCCATGATTTCTTTTTTTATTGCAGAATTCCTATCCTTATTTCTGATTGATCAGCACTTGGCAGTAGTTCCCCAGACTCTCCATCAAGTAACAACAGCCAGTAAGTAATACCTGCCAGGAAATTGTAACTTAAAGAGATCCTGCTATTTAAGAAAATTTATTTGTAAAGTATTACTTTATAACATAAATACATTTCTAATTTATCTAAGTTTATATTTAGACCTATAGAGTACTTTTCTTAAAGTGAAACCTCAAGGCTATACCAGAAAGCCCCTATTAAAATCTCAGTAATATCTCTTCCATGCAGTCTGGGCAAGATATTTAGCTTATCAGAACCTCAGTTTTCTTATCTATTAACAGTGGTGATAATATCCACCTTGAGTGTTGTGAAGATTAGAAGTGATAATGTTTCTGGCACAGTGCAGTCACTTAATAAAGACCTGCTATTATTATAAACAGAGTTGCTAATAGAAGATAAGAGACTGCTGAAACTAAACAATAATGTCCAGCTGGAAAATAATTTTTTAAATGGAATACTCAGGAAGAACTGCTTTTTGTGAATCAATCAAATCACTGTGGTGATAAACGCTTCAGACTAAGCAGCCAACCATTGGCTACTGACTGGCGTGGCTCTTTGGGGGACACCCGGAAAGTTCAGACTTCAGTCTCATTGGAGAACTTGCCACTACTCCTGCCACTTAGTAACCACCCTTGTTTGAGTATGATCTGGATATGGTCCTTTATTAAAGATTAGTACTGACGTTTGTTTTGTGATGATCAAGCAGGATTAAATCAGATGATGCAGGGCTGGCACCTTAAGTGCCCACTTCATGCTGTTTTCCTAGCTGGTAAAAATGATTAGAACTCATGGACATGGACAACAGGGTGGGGATTGACTGTGGGAGTGGGGGGGAGGCTGGGGAGAGCAATGGGGGAAAATTGGGAAAACTATAATAGAACAACAATAAAAAATTCTTTAAAAAGAAAAATGATTAGACAAGATGACCCCTGAGCCCCTGAATATCTATTTTTTTAATATTTTATGATTTAAACCCAAAAGATACTTGCATGATTTACTGAAAACTATGCAAAGTCTTTAATCTACAATTATAAAACACGAAGTATTCCTAAAACTGAAGTTTATTTTCTTGTTTAATTCATTTGTCCGCAAACCTGACCTGAATGGCTGGGAAGCTATTTATAGTCCTTACATATTTCACTGAAGAAATATTCATGCATTTGATTACAGGGTGCTTGCCAGACTCTGCTGGCCATTACGTAAGATACACGTATTGTGTAAATCCCTTACAGTGGCCTGCAAATGCAGTAATTCAGGGTCATTTCTAGAAAGGCCTGAGGTTCACCCATCACCAGCGTTTCTCCTACAGAAAGCTTGGCACTGTACCTTGCCTAAAGCAACCTTACCATTCACATGATTAGGTTCTAGTGAGGTACGTTCCTGCCTTCCTGCAACCCAGGTTTTAGCCATTTGATGTGGCGAAGGTAAAGATGGGAAAAAGCAAGGAAACAAAATGAAATCAGTAAATTTGACTAATTATCAGCTGCTTGGGAAAAAAAATGATAAAAAAAAACTATTGATATTATTGGGGAAAAAATACCCCACATGATTTAGGCATCGTGTGGACATTACACACACGGACCCCAAGCACACCCTTCTAAAGAACTTCCATGTGCTACTGTCCCCAAAGAAGCTCTGTTGTCTTTAAAGAAATACACCAATTTTTACAAATGAGAAAACTGAGACTCCGCAGAGTTTTCTAATTCCCATGGGCAACATCAGTAACAACGACAGCGTTGTCTTTGTGCGAAAGAGTACAGTGGTCCCCCCTTACCCACAGGTATACCCACAGGTATATCCACAGGTACATCCCTCATCGACAGGGATATATTCCAAGACCCCAGTGGATGCCTGAAACTGTAGAGAGTACCAAACACTATATTACTCTTTTTCTTATACACACATACCTATGATAAAGTTTAACTTATTAATTAGGCACAGTAAAAGATTAACAACAATAAAATAGAACAACAATAATAGCATATCGTAATAAAAGTTATATGAATATGATCTCTCTTTCTCAGATAATTTTATTGTACTGTACTCACCTTTTCACGTAAAGGAAGCACTTTACAGCTTGTCCTGGGCATGTCTGAACTGTCCGCATCATTATGCTTGCACTTTGGGGCCATTATTAAAATATGTAAAGGTTATCTGAACACAAGCACTGGGACACCTCAGCAGTCAATCCACTAACCCAGGAGGCTGCTCAGACAGTGGGTGGAGAGTGTGCAGAGTATGGAAAAGCTGATGGAGGGATGGTTCACATCCTGGGCGGGACAGTAAGGGGACTCGACTCGCGAGGTTTCATCAGACTACTCAGAAGGCAATGATTTAAAACTTATGAATTGTTTATTTCTGGAATTTTCCACTTAATATTTTCAGACTGGGGTTGACCACAGGTTACTAAAAGCAGGGACAGCAAAACTGAGGCTAATGGGTAACTACCGTATAGGTTATTGACAGACTCTGAAGTAGGGTGACTTATTGTTTCGGTTTGGGAGCAAGGGATTTCCCAAAATGTGGGACTTTCAGGGCCAAAACAGGAAAGTTCTGGGCAAACTGGGAGGAGTCATTTTCCTTACTCTGTTGCTATTTTAGTCATGATTTTCTTCTACTCTTTTCCTGCTTAGAAAGGTAACCATTTCACTTTTCAGCAAGTAGCTAGAGTATAAATCATAAAGAGAAGATGATTATAAAAACTACTTTTAGGTAACAGGTGTACTCAATTTCACATTTAAACTTTATGCTATGCCAGTAAAAAGCACAGAACAAGATTGAAAACCAATTTACTACTAACAGGCAGATTTTGTTCCTTTCTTCAAGCTTATCTCTGTATTTTAATTCTTCCATAATGGCCACACATTGTTATGCTTTAAGAACATCATCCTGTCACCGTATGATCCAGCAATTTCACTCCTAGATATGTACCAAAAAGAGTTGAAAATAGGGACTCAGATGCTTGTGCATTAATGTTCATTGTAGCATTGTTCACAATAGTCAAAAGGTGGAGACGATCTACTTGTCCATCAACAGATGAATGGATTAATAAAACGTGGTACATACATACAAGGAATATTACTTAGCTATAAAAAGGTATGAAGCTCTGATGCATGCTACAATGTAGATAAACCTTGAAGGCTTCATGCTAAGTGAAAAAAGCCAGAAATAAACATATAAACATTATATAATTTCACTTGTATGAAATATCTAGAATAGGCATATTTATTCAGATAGATTGGAAGTTACTAAAGGTTGGAGTGAGGGAAAATGAGCACTTATTGCTTCATGGTTATAGAGTTTCTTTCTAACATTATTTTTATTGTTGTTCAAGTACTTGATTGGGTGATAAAACATTTTGAAAATAAATAATGGTGATGGTTGTACAATATTGTGAATGTAATTAATGCCTCTGAATTGCACATTTAAAAATGGTTAAAATGGTAGATTTTATATTATATATTTTACTATAATAAAATAAATACCCAAAACATATGTCTAAAGATTGAAAAAAGTGAACAGGGAAAATTTAGGCAAAGTGTTTGAAGTTTATGGCTAACATAGTAGTAGAATATTAAACAAGTTGGTTGGGCTAAACCCAGAATTATACCTGATGATATAGGAAATACACCTGTCTCTTGTGCCTTCAACATATTTCCCCTTTCTATACACAGGTCTCTAGTCAAAGATTGCGTATTTTCAAAATATAATTAGAAACCTCTCCTATATGCTCTATTAAAATAAGTTCCTTAGACATGTGGGGGTGAGATTGTTAAATATCAGAGAAGAGGCAGCTTTTCAACTCAAACTAATAACATACTATGTACTTAAGAACACCAATTTTTAGAAATATAAGTCATCCCTGAACTTGAAGTAACAAAAACACATCTCAGAGATGGAATATACCAGGAATAGGCCTCTTCCGGGCATCATCCTCTAAGGCTCCCGAAACACTGACTCTTGTTTCCAATTATCCATTCATACAGTTACTCTCTACTAAATCACACCTGACGAATACTTTCTGCATATACATATCTAATTGTCCCAGCAGATTTGTTGTAAAGATTCTATTTTCTAAGGCTGGGTTAAAAACGTGAAGGAATTAAAAAGTTACAGATTGGCAGTTACAAAATAGTCACAGGGATGTAAAGTACAGCATAAAGAATACAGTCAGTAATATTGTAATGACTAAGTATAGTGCCAGATGGGTAATTGACTTATCATGGGATCACTTTGTAAATTATGTAAATGTCTAACCACTATACCGTACACCTGAAACTAATATAATATTGAATGTCAACAGTAATTGAGAAAAAGTTGAATGGAGATATAATATTGGGGAAAAACAATAAAATTAACATTTTTAAAAAAGATTGTGTTTTCTAATTGTTGCCTTGGTACTATTGTTGAGAGTCAATTGACCATGTATATTAAGATATATTTTTAGATCTTCTGTTCTGTTGATCAATTTTTTTTTGCCTTCATGCCCCAAATCACATTATCTTGATCATTTTAGCTTTAAAATAAGTCTGGAAATCAGATACTGTATGTCCTCCAAGTTTGTTCTGTGTTATCAAAGTTGACTTCTCTATCCTAGGTCTTTCATGTTTCTATATAAATTTTAAAATCAGCTTGCCAATTTCTATTCAAAAAAGCCTACAAAGATTTTGACGTCTTAGCAATATTGAGTCATTCAATTTATGAACATAGTATAGCTCTCCATGTATTTAGGTCTTTAATTTCTCACAATTAATAATATGTAAGTTTTCAGGGTACAGGTCTCAAATTTAAAACATACATCTGTAACTTACCACAGTCTACTTTCAAATAATATTATACTACCTAATGTATATTATAAGACTCTCCACAGTATGCTTCCATTTTTCCCCTTTCATTTGTTGTGCTGTTGTGGTTCTGTATTTTATTTCTGCATTATTAACCCTAAAGTACATTGTTATTATTTTTAAATAATCATTTTAGAATTTTAATGAGAAAGAAAGGTCTTCTGTATTTACTCATAAATTTGCCATTTCCAGTTCTTTTCACTCCTTTGTGTAGATCTAAATTTCCATCTATTATTATTTTCCTTTTTTGAAACCCTTTCATTTATATTTCTTGTATTATAATCTGCTGGTGATGAGTTTCTTCATCTTTTGTTTTTATAAAAATGCCTGTTTTTTTTGGCCTTTATTTTTAAGAAAATAATTTTCTGGGTTTAAAATCTTAGGTTAGATACTTTTCCCTTCCATACTATGCAGATATTATTCCATTGTTTTTCTGAGTTGCATGGTTTTTAACAAATCTATTATCATTTCTCTCTTTGTCCACTTTATGTAATATGTCTTTTATCTCTAGCTATTTTAACATTTTAACTTCTTCACTGGATTTCAGCAATTTTATTATAATATATCTTCTGTGGTTTTCTTCTGTTTCTTCTAGTCAAGCTACATTGAATTTCTTGAATCTGTGGGACTATAGTGTTCATTAAATTTGGAAATTTCTTTTTCTTCCAGAGAGAGAGAGAGAAAAACATCAATGTGAGAGAAACATTGATTGGTTGCCTTCTGCACATGCGCCAACCGGGATGAACCTACAACCCAGGCATGTGCCCTGACTGGAAACTGAACCCGTGACTCTTTAATCTACAGAACAGCACTCCAACTAGCTGAGCCACACTGGCCAGGGCTAGAATTTTTTTGTTATTAATTTTTTCAAATATTTTTCTGTCTTTCCTTCTTGTTTTCTTCTCTAAGCTCCAATCACATGTAAAATAGAGCACTTGATAGTATTCCAGAAATCACTTATTTTCTCATGACTGATTTCTTTCTCTATATGCTTCATTTTGGATAGTTTTATTATGATATCTTCAAATTCACTGGTCTTTTTTTCTGCAGAGTCCTAATTACCTATTAACTCCATCAATGTATTTTTCATTTCTGACACTGTATTTTCATTTCTAGAAGTTAAACTGGGAAGTTTTTTTTTATGCATTTTCTTTCTCTCTCCATCATTTTTATGCTTTCCTTTCTCTTATCAAACATATGGATATGAGTGTTTTAATGTCTTTGTCAGGTAATTCCATCATCTCTGTCATTTGTATATATGCTTCTATTGATTTTTTCCTAATTATAGATCATACTTTTCTCCTTTATTTTTTATTTATTTAATTAATTTAATATATTTTGTTTGAAGAGAAATCTTAGGCTTACAACAGAAATGAATGGGAAGTGCAGAGTTCCCACATAACCCCCTTACCACACATGTATAACATCTCTGACTATCAACATTCCCCAACAAAGTGGTGCATTTTTTACAACAGATAAACCTACATTCATATATCATCATCAAACAAATTCCATAGTTTACCTTAGAGTTCACACTTGATGTTGCACATTCTACAGATACTGATAAGTGTGTGCGCATCATAGTTTCATACAGAATAGTTTCACTGTCCTGCCAACCATGGATCTTTCTACTGTCTTCATTCTTTTTGCCTTTTCCAGGGTGTTCTAAAGTTGGAATGGTACAGTATGTGGTTTTTTTAGGTTGGTATCTTTTGGTTAGTAACACTCATTTAAGGATCCTCTATGTATTTTCATAGCTTGATAGCTGATTTCTTTTCAGTGCTGAATAATATTCCACTGTCAGGACATACCACAGTTTACTTAACCGTTCACTTACTGAAGGTCATTTTGATTGCTTCCAAGTTTTGACAGGTATAAATAAAGCTTCTATAAATATTAATGTGCATTTTTTTCTGTGAAAATAGAAGTTTTCAAGTCTTTTGGGTTAATACCATGGCACAGAATTACTGGATTATATCATAAGAGTATGTTTAGTTTTGTAAGAAACTTCCAAGGTGTCTTCCAAAGTGGCTGTACCATTTTGCATTCCCATCAATAATAAATGAGAGTTTCTGTTGCTCCACATTCTTGCCAGCTATTGCAGGTCTCAGTGTTTTGAGTTTCAGCCATCCTAATAACAGTGTAGTTGTATCTCATTGTTTGATTTACAATTCCCTAGTGACTAATGATATGCAACATATTTTAATATGTATCTTTATATCTTTTTTGGCAAGGTATCTGTTCAGATCTTTTGTCCATTTTTAATTGGTTTTTTGTTTATTTTATTCAGATTTTTTCTATACTTATTCTTGAGTTTGGTTTATAAAATTTGATTTAGAGAGAGGAGTAAGGAGGGAGAAAGAATGGGAGAGAAGCACCGAAGTGAGACAGAAACATCGACTGGCTGCCTTCCATACGCACCCCTGACTAGGGACTGAACCTGCAACCCAGGCACGTGCCCTGACCAGGAATCGAACTGGTAACCTTTCAGTTTTCAAGATAATGCCCAACCAACTGAGCCACACTGGCCGGGGCTTATTCTTAAGAGAACTTTTTATAGTTTTGGATACCAATTCTTTATCTGATATATCATTTTCTTCTTCTTTTAACTGAATTTATTGGAGTGACATTGGTTAATAAAATTACGGAGGTTACAAGTATACAATTCTATAATTCATCATCTGTGTATTCTATTGTGTTTTCACCACCTCAAGTCAAGTCTCCTTCCAGCACCATCTCCCACCCCTTCCCCTCCGGTAATCACCGTACTGTTGTCTGTGTCTGTGAGTTTTCTTTCTTTTCTTTTCTTTTTCTTTTTTTTTTTTGCTTAATCCCTTCACCTTTTTCACCCAGCTCCACAACCCCCACCACTCTGATAGCTGTCCGTCTGTTCTCTGTATCTATGAGTCTGTTTTTTCTGCTTCTTTAGATGTTTAGGAATTTATGTTGGGTATAGGCCCTTTTTATTAAGAAGTCTTACCGCTCTGACTAGTGAGAACATTAGCTATTCCCAGTCCTATGAAATCAACCTACTCCTTTTCATGGGTCTTTCCATGACCTTAGGTAACTTCCTCACATGCACGAGCAGATAATTACTCAGCCAAAGACTCAAGGAATCTTTCTACAGACATTCAAAGATCTCTTTTCGTGAAGTTCTCACCTTCCCATATTTTTCCCTGAAAATTCTAACCACTTGGTCTGACTAAACTTCAAACTCTGTCTCTTCAGCTTAGCAGGACTGCTGGTCTCTGTTTGGGTTCCCCTTCCCCGTGCTGCTGTCTGGAAATTCTCTCCAGGTAAATAAGCTTTAGAATTGTAGGGCTTACCTTATTTGCTTTCCTTGTCTCAGGGATCTCTCTCTTATACTATCTGTTGTCTGATGCCTGAAATGCATTGATTGATCTATTTTTTCTAATTTTATAGTTGTTTAAAGAAGGTGAGTAAATATGGTCCTTATTACTCCATCATGGCCAGAAGTTCCCTGACGGGTTCATTTTAATGAAAGACATTTTAGAGATAAACGAAAGAATTAATTGAAATAATTGAACTGCTTTTTGAAGACAAGTTAAGGTTGAATCATGCATAGGAGTTCAGTGCAAAGACTTTAGAGTCAGGTTGCCTCAATCTTGGTGCTGCCATTTACAAGCCGTAGGGAACTGGTCCATGGTCTCATTTCCTCTTTGCCTCTGCTTCCCCATCTATAAAATGAAAGGGATAGTACTACATATTTTATGGGTTTTTTATGAACATTAAGTGAGCCATATGTGTGCAAGGGACTATATGCATTATCTATTGCTACATTACAAACTTGTATAACAAAATACTCTAAAACTTAGTGGCTTAAAACAAGAATCCTTTATTTAGCTCAGTTTGGTAGATTACCATTTTGACTGGGCTTCTCTGGGCAGTTCTGCTGGTCTCATTGAAACTTATTCATGCATCTTCATTTAGTTGCCCATCAGCTTGCAGACCCTACTTCTGGGTTCATTGTTGGCTCTGATGTTGGAGGTGAATGAACCACATGTCCCTCATCCTCCCACATAGTAGCCTGGACTTGTTCACATGACTATTTGGGGTTCTAAGAGCAGCAACACCTCCATTGCTCAAGAGACTTCTCAAGTCTCTGCCTCAGTCACATTTTCTATTTTCTCACTTACCAATGCAAGCCATGTGGCATAGCCCAGCCAATGAAGAAAGGCATCATCAGAGATACGAATGTGGAGAAGGGGCAAATCAGTGATAGATTGACATTTTTGTAATCTGTCACAGACACAGCAGAATTGTAACTGTTTAATACATTAGTAATTTTTATTTTATTGTAATATACTGTAATACATACAAGCATGTTATAGTTATCATTTACAAGTCATAGACAGCAATAAGAACCAGGTAGCTGATGTGTTAACTCCATCTCATCAACACTGTTACAGCTAAAGTGAGTGTGTTTGTCTTGGTTCACCTAATCTTTTCACTGTGCTTCTGTGCAATCATTACAACTTCAGGGGACATCTCTTGCCTCCAGTTCTATGGTCGCGTTCTGCTGCAGAATTCTCTCTGCACTCTTCAGTGGGAACAGTTGAATAAATCACCAAGAACGTTGGCAAGAGCAACTTCTGGGCTGAGTGCTTTTTGAAAAACATCTCCCCTGCTACCCAGAAGTCATTTACATAGGTTACTTCCTGTGGGTTAAAATCCACAGCGCCCCTTTTGCTGTAGCAACTGTGGGAGAAGCTGTCTTTCTGCAGTATTACAGCGGGGTTACTGCTTAAGCATTTTATGCACACATATGTGGGCACCCCGGCAACAAAATGCTATTTATTTTCCTGCACATTTAGGTTTGAATAGCGTTCCCTTTCTGGGTATGTTACTCTCCTGACACCAAATACTGTAATTATTGTACTAGTGAAGTATTGCCTAAATATTCGTGGATCAAGCATTCATTTGCAAATCACTGCTCTGTCGTTCTCTGGTCCTACTTCCTAAACTTGATTCAATCACAGATAGTGTGTGCATAACCCACAAGTCTTCACTGAACCTCAGTAACCTACAAGTCACCTACTTCTCTGTGGCAGGATGATTCATTGAGATATTAATTTTACCCTGTTCTTGCTGCAGTAGGAGAATACAAAGAATGAAAGGGAAATTTTCCTCATCTACCTCCCTACCAAGAAGAATAATCATGCCACTGTGATCAGCCTCCCTTGCTTTGTAGGAATAATTTCAGTAGTTTTTTTGTATTTCAGAAGACTCCCTGAAATCAACACCTCTCCTATCCCCACCCCTCAAAACCTCACACCCAGCTCTTTGGGAAGAAGCTGGTACTCGGAAAACATGGATTAATGGCCTGAACTCTGAAGAAAGAGAAGGGTTCCTGTAGAGTGGGAGGTTTCTGGAGGAGGAGAAGGGAATTGTGTGTTTCAGGTACAGATAGAAGACTTGGACTTCACTCCTTTGCTGTGGCCCAGTGGTCAGACCTCTGATGTGACAACATGTGGAAACGAGGTACAATGCTCTTTGAAACCGTGATCAAGTTTGGTGTAAGAGTGTGTTCATATTCTAATGGACCACATGGGCTTGGACAATGAACATCTTAGCAGCATCTATGATACAATAAAGACTGAGGCCCTTTCTCCAAGTTTCCTACATTGTATACATCCTGGTAGGGGAACAGCCTGGTACCCACTCCCCTGCCCGCTGTGCCCACAGTTAGACTTCCTGCTAGCCCTAGCTAGGACGAAAAGCATGTATTGCCTTTCTCACATCCTAGTCAGAGTGCAAAATTATACTGATGTACTCATGAAAATAAAATCTTCATCAACAAGTTCCTGGGAGCTGGCCTTCTAAACTATTTTCCAACCCTGCAGTTTTTGGTTTTAAGCTATTCCCCAGAAGTCCCAGAGATGGCACGATAACAGGAGTTGGTGGGAGTCTAATACGTCAATGCTAAAATCTCATCTGGATCTGGCACACAATCCCGGCTGACTGGCACCAGTAGGCCTGCTTGCAGGTGTGAGGTAAAGAGGATTCAAATCCTACCATGGCTCAAAAAGCAATTATACAGAAATGTTGCTGCAGGACTTAACATTAAAAACTCTCCATAAGTTCTAGTTGGCTCTATCTACTAGTCCAAAGGCAATTTCCTCCCAAACTTTTAGCATTATAGATTCCCTCTTTCCCCTTGAACCTGAAAATCCAGCTGTGTTCTCTCGCTTCTGACATCAGCATCACTGGCTTTGGTACAGCCAACCATCTGGTTGATGAGGCATGAGGCAGAATGAATCCAGCTCACTGTTCCCTGCTGTTCGCACATGAACACTACAAAGTTCACTGGCGTCACCACGGATGGTGGGCTATGACTCAGACTCACAAGGAATCAATGTATTAAATGATCCCGGACCATGATTTCTGAGGACCATTACTGACATTTCAGGTTGAGATTGAGGTGGCTCTTCTTGTGATATCATGCAACTTTGCGGGGCACTGTTAGTCAGGTAGTCTCCCTAAGTTCACTAAATAATGTGATCTCCTCTGTACAGGTGAGCATAGAGATCTAGAATATTGAGAAAGGAGTTAACATTTTTAGCTATTTCTTTATTTCAATCATGAAATGTATCTGCTCATTTACTGCTTGAATTTATACTTCTTCTAAAGCTGCTCTTTATTTTTTCTGACTCCTTTTCAGCACCTTATCTTTAAGTAGAAAAGTTTTACCCATCAGCATTAACCACTTTCTTCACCTCCCACCCGCAATACCTCACTCCTCCAGCTTTCCCGTCATTTCTAACTTGGGGATTCTAAAGGGGAAGAGAGAAAACAACCACACACACACACACACACACACATGCACAGACACACACACAAAGGAGTGAGAGTAAGAAGAGGCAGCATGATGGTGGAGACAGATTTTGTAATCAGGAAACCTGGGTTTAGTCTTCACTCTGCCACTTACTAAATGGTTGATCTCTGTGCGACATCATCTGAACTCTCTGCACCTCAGATTCCTAACCTGTAAATTGGGGGAACAATAGTGAGGCAAGGTGTGGTCTGTGTAAGCTAGAGAGTCCTTACGGATATTATTTATTAAAGGAAAATTGAGAAAAGGATTTTGAACTTCATATTAGACCAAAAGTAGAGACAATAAAATGAAAGTTGCTAAAGAAAACTAGTTTCTCCTCCTCATTTTCCCCATGAGCACTGAAGTAGGGACTATACTTGTTTGGTTTAGTGCTTTCATTATGGAGATGAATTCTCTGAATAGATTTTCCCTGGCAGGATGAGAATTTCTCTCTCTCTCTTCTCTCTGCAGGAAATAGAAATTTAGGATTTAGGCAGGAACACTGGGTCCTTTACCTATTTATCTGCCCATGTCCATGGACTGTCCAGTCAACCTTCTCCAGCTTTCCTTTGAAACTAAAATATACAAAGGAAAGGGCTATCCACAGCTTTGCTCAATGTGACTGTGCAAACCTGTTTCATTCTTACTTTGTATTCAAGACACATGCATTCCTCCTCCTGTAGTATTTGCTGATATACTTTGCACTCCAGCTGCTGCAATATTTAAATCAGTGATTCAGTACACAAACCGCATGATGTGCCACTACACTCCAACAAGCAAGGTCTGTCTCTCCGTGGGGACAGAGGATCTGAGCATCTGTCATTCTCCCCCCTTCACTTATAATTAACCACATACCCCTTTACACACATAAATATTTATGCACAAAAATAAAACTCCCTGGTGCTTTAAGCCAATCTCTCTTCTCCTCAGTGGGCTTTGAAAGCTGCCAAAATAAATTTTTTACTTAATTCAAGACTCTATAAGAAACTCTTTGGTGTAAAGAACTTATAACATATAACTATATTCAAGAAAATAATTATAAAACCAACCTCAGAGTTAGAAATATTGTAAATATGTACAAACTTCCAGAATGTAAGCTTCATGAAGGAGCAATCTTTCTCTATTTCATTGATATATTCTAAGTATTTAGAACAGTCCTTTGTATAATATATAGGGTGAGATTAATGAATATTTTTGAATATTAAGTGAATAAATGCACAGGAACCCCAACAATAAGACATGATTTTGTTGCTTAGGACAAAGAATTTAAGACCAGAACTTCTAGTCAAACATGGTGGAACCTGAAAAAATTGATAACTCTGATGGTAACTGAGAATAAGCCAGAGTGAGAAGTAATCACCCGCTTATTTATTTGTTCACTTGAAAAATCATTATTAACTATTGGTTTATGAAGCACATTAGGTCCTGAAGCAACTGTAAAAATAAATAGTGTTCTTTACCTTCAAGGAACTCTTGGTTTTTATGTGATTCTCAAAGGATGGTCTATGGATCTTCTATCATTATTTTTTACAAGTGCAGATTCCCAAACTTACTGAATCAGAATCACTGAGGATGATCCTGGGAATCTATATTTTCAACTTGCTAGGAACAATCACTGTTTAAGAAGCTGGTCTGTTGAAAACTCATGTATCTGATTGTTTCTCAGAAACTATGTGTTCCCTGTTTCATTCAGATAACATTTATATTGTCATAGACATCCCTTAGTGAACTGATAGAATGTAATAATATTAAAATAACATGACAATTTTAGATTACTTTTTTGTTATCCTATTGATTGTACCCTACAAAACAGTCCTCTTTTTAACTAATTCTTACTGAGACTGGTGATGTAAGCAGATGTTTAGCAGATGTAGACTTTCAGAAACAGACCTAAACCGAAATATCTGCATGTTTACTAAGTTCCTCAACTTCTGCTAATAGTGTTTGAAACTTACCTCAGGCCTCATCAATTTCAAATATTCCAGGGTCTCCATTAACCTGTCCTGCTTAGCACTGGCTGCAGAATTGACTGACAACTGCATACCTTCTTGAGAAGATTTAATTAGGTCCTCAGTGTCCAAGGTATAGTTAGAATCAACTACCATCTGGCTCAGAATGGTGAAGCCTTAACACTCTGAATGTTTAGTTTTAATTGTGTGTTACTGTAATTTAATGTGATTTTCTATAGACTACTGACAAAATCACATCTTTCAACAAATTTGTTGACTCCCTGTGCATTGTAAGATCCATTTCCCAGTTGTTCTTCCTATTTAAATATCTCCTTGCACCTAGCTTCAGCAGGGAGAGACTTTTACATATATCATTTTTAATGTGTTATTCACTTCTGCTTGTTGTTCAACTACCTGCTATCTACCTGTTGTTCAACTCTCACTCCCTCTGGCTCGTGGTTGTGTCCCGCGTGGGTCCTGGCACCTTTAACAACCATGCTCTTCATTCTATCATTCTCACCGACCGTCCTCCAATTCTTCGCCAGTTTTTTTTGAAATGATTTGTAAACATTTACCATTTTATTATTTTCCTTCTTCTATGCCTTGGAACTGTGTTGTTTGCCATTTCACTAAGTATAGAGTTCTTATAAATAGAGAGTTTGATCACATACAAGTGTGGTTATTATTTACCCATAATATTATATTCTTATTTTCTGTGGAAAAGATATATTAAATTCAATGTCAGCCAGAAAAAAAATGAAAATTATTTGGGAACTGCAAACATTGGTCACTGAGCTAGCTACAAACATCTCCTCGACATTTTGAGAGAGAAAAAGGACTGCTAATGATTTGAGATAACAGCCTTTAATGTCTTAATGTTAACTGTGCATATTTGATGCTAATCAAAACAATGTTTTCAACTCAAAGTAATAGTACTTAATGTTCTGTTAATTATGCAAGGAGCTAATCAATTTATCCCTTAAATGGATGTTCAACTGATTAAGAGAAGCTAATCATCAGTTATGAAATCCGTATGGCTCAGATGAGTCAGGGATCAAATGCTTTTTGCTCACTTAGGGCCAATAACTCATCTCCTTAAGTTACCTCCCACTTTAGTTGGGAGAAGTTCTTTTCTTTTCTTAAATGTGTAGGTGCTATACTCTTACTTGTGGATTAGAAATTAAAACCTAGGTTAACCTATAGTTTACAAATCAGACCAAGAACAATGCTGTGATAGGCTCAACTTCTTACGTAATCCCTAAAAGACAATAATTGGGCAAGGAATTATATTTTGACATTAAGGATAGATTGTTATGAACGAAATAGGACAATTACAAATTTAACTCCCCTCAATGCTATAAAAAGAATTTAGGTATCATAATTGTTCAGTAGTCTAAAAAACATCATTTTTCTGATAATATTAATCTATTCAAAAATATTTATTAAGCATCTATTAGGTGTCAGGTACTGTGCTAGACACCAAAAACATAAGTAAGGGTATATAAGTTAGAGTTCCTGACCCTAAAAGGCCAACAGAGAAACAAAAAGAACATTGGTTGATCTTTTTTTTTTTTAATAATTACTTTATTGTTTTTCAATTACAGTTGTCTGCATCCTCTCCCCTCTCCTCCCCCAAGCCCCTCCCCATGGTTGATCTTAAAAGTTCTCATCACAAGAAAAAATATTTTGTACTATGTATGGTGACGAATGTTAGACTTACCATGGTGATCATTTTGCAACACATACAAATATCTAATCATTATGTTGAACGCCTGAAACTAATGTAATGTTAAATGTCCATTGTATCTCAATTAAAATTTTTTAAAGCACATGATAAATAATTAGATACATTTTTACTTACTAGAGTCATTCAAAAATAAACAATAAAACAAAAAAGAAAAAGAAGGAGATTTATATACCAACATGCTATAGCTTATACATCAAGAGATTAACAGGTGAACAAAAGCTACCCATGTCAGAAAAAAAGCGCAATTCAATGACTCCAAATTTAATGAACTGGCGGTCAGGATGTCTGGCCTTTAATTCTAGCTTGTAGCTATCACTAAGGCCCTTTGGGAGTATTTAAATTCACTCTGCATTTCAACTTTCTCATTGGCAAAAGAGCAGTGAATTTTTCACCGTGTGGTAGGGGTCAATTTCAGATCATTTGGAGAAAAACCAGGACATCCTCAAGGGCTTCTGTACTTGGAATCCAAATACAAAGTGCATTAGTCAATCAATCATTCATTCGGTAAGTATCTATTGATTATCTCCTGAGTGCTCTCCATGGTGCAAGGCCCTCTAGAGAACACATAGAAGGATAAATAAAATGATCCCTTTCTTTATTAGCTGCCAGTCTTGTTGGAGAGAAAACAACTAATATGTAATAATAATGAAGGAAATTAATAAATGATACTCCAGATGCTTTTATACTTTTTAGACTCTAAGTTTCTTCCACATGTTATGCTATTTGAGAGTGAGCGAGTGTCTATCATCAGAAGGTAGGCTGTGTCATCTGGTAAGAGCTACAGAGGTGGAGGAGAGAACTATCAATTAGGCTGGATTGCAATGAGAGGATTTGAGCTGAGCCAAGATGTTGAACTGTTCAGGAGGAGATGAAGTTGAATACAAAGCACACTCCAGAGGAAAAGGGTCAAACCCAAAGTAGGCAAGGAATGGAAAATGCTAATCGCAGTATATTTATGGGCATATGCTTTTACTGAAACAGAGGTCTTACAGACACACGATGGGGGACTTTAAAAGCCTGATTTAAAATTTGCAGGAATGTCAATTTAGAAAAAAGTGTGTAAGAAGAAAGAAAATATTTTAAGTAAGAAGAGGATAAAATTTCCAGTAGGGAATGCATGTGATAAAAGAGATTTAAGAGACATCAATCTGGTAATGGCATATTAACTAGATTTTAGGGAGCAGCAACTAAACCATCAGGAGATTGTCTCCTGATCCCATATTTCCAATTTCTGTAGCACCTAAATAATAGATTTTGCCCTTATCATTTTCAGGGTAACATATCTGTTATTTGGTTTACAGAACCTGCAGTGACAGATGGCTTATGCAATGTAAAGCACTAATCCTACTTTGTACAATTTGAGGCTTGTCATGCAAAGATTTCCTCAAAAAGAGAACAGCTATTTATTTGCACAACTTTTATTTCTTCGTTGTCTTCCTATCTACCTTTTGGTTCAGCGTTGAGTTAAAACAAGGTCAGCACAGTAATGTCATTAATCCTTTTCTTTCCTTTAATTTTCAGGCATGATGGGTGCCTGGCAGAGGTGAAATAGGGACGCAAGGTCTGTGGGGTCCTCGGAGCTTTTCCTGGGATAAGAAGTTGGAGGTCAAAGACAGAAAGAATAAAAATGAGAGCTGCCATAGCAGCTGTCCTCTCTGCACAGTGGCTGAAGAGAGCTCAGGAAGAAGAAGAATGTGATCTCTACTCAGAGCTCAACCTATTTTCAAGTCTAGGAGAGTAGCCACGGGGCCACTTCAAGACACAAGCTCAGTTCTGCAATTGCTTGGAGCATCTAAGGAAACTCCTGGTCAGCAACCCTCGGCAGAAACATTTGCATTTTGTCCCTGCTCCTCTGGTTCCCCTGCTCTCTATATGTCTCCATCCTACAACCCTCCTCCTCTGCCAGACATCAGTCCTTTTGGTAAAATACAGACCCATTTCAACTGTTCAAAGGCAAAAGGAGAGGAGTTCTTATGGTTGCACATAGGATGCAGTAACATTTGATTTGTATAGTAAGTACATTTTTATAAGTTATGCTTCATGCTTTGTATCTATCATATATATGATATATATCGTATATATATCACATATATGATATATATGGTATGCATCATATATAATATATTATCATATCATATTATATATATACCAGTTACCCTTTTATTAAGCAGAGCCTTGCAAGATCTTGATTTCAAGGCCTATTTGGAATCCTCACAAATGTTCATTAGTATCTTATTTTGTTCTTTCTTCTTTTTCCCTTCCCTTGTTCCCTGGCTCTGCTCTCCTCGCTGCCTCTTTCTCTTCTCCCATTCCTGGCAGGAAAACACAAAAAGCAATAGAACATATGGAGACTTTTCTGAAGAAATATTGATGCTAATAGAGGAGACTCAGTTTCTGAAAAAGGTAGACTGTGCAGGGGAACCTCCAAACAGTAAACTCTTGTTTGTCATTTTGTCTATGGCCAAAGGATTCCCCTCTTTCCTGTATTGGTGGGTCTGAAATTGTGTCACTTTAGCCAAGACACCGCTCATCAAGGTTCCGAGAATCACTGCGCTGCAGCCCTCATGCTCCCTTTTGGCCTCTGACCAGAACCCCAGTGGGGCTGAGATAACTTCCTCACCAGAGGAGGTTTATCACTCAGGCATGGGCTTGTGGTCACTGAACATAACACAGATGTGCTGAGACGTCTCACTGTGTCGGAGAGTTAGAGGAGACGATGATCTAGACTAGCATTTGAATAGAACTTTCTGAACCTTTTCAAGATTCTGTTTTGTCCACATGTCCTCTATAGTGGTTCCTAAAAACGCTTCTCCCCATAGTTCCCTCCCCCCTCCCCTCTGGCTATTGTTAGATTGTTCCTAATTTCAATGTCTCTGGTTATATTTTCCTTGCTTTTTTCTTTTGTTGATTATGTTCCAGTTAAAGGTGAGATCATATGGTATTTGTCTCTCACTACCTGGCTTATTTCACTTAGTATAATGCTCTCCAGTTCCATCCACGCTGTTGCAAAGGGTATAAGCTCCTTCTTTCACTCTGCTGCATAGAATTCCATTGTGTAAATGTACCATAGTTTCTTGATCCACTCATTTGTAGATGGACACTTAGGTTGTTTCCAGCACTTGGCTATTGTAAATTGTGCTGCTATGAACATTGGGGTGCATAGGTTCTTTTGAATTGGTGTTTCAGGGCTCTTAGGGTATAATCCCAGTAGTGGGATGGAGGCAGGGGAGGGAGGTGGATTTGGGGAGTGGGGAAGGGTAGAGGAGAAGATGCAGACAACTGTAATTGAACAACAATAAAGTAATATAAAAAAAGATTCTGTTTTATTTCTAAAATCAGACATACTCCCATCATTTCTAATTTTTTGTTCTCCTCCCTCCCTCCTCCTACCCTGTCTCTTACACACACACATCCCGCTTTTTTTTTTTTTACAACAAAGAAGTCCTATCTGGTTCCCTGTGTCTTCCTCCATTTCAATTGCATGTAAAAGCCGTAAAGTTTATGATTTGGAAATACCACAGTCTAATTAGGTAATAGTGTACGGAGCACCTGCACAGTGTTCCAGATCAAGTTATGATTACATTTCCACAGTACCCTAACCCCACTCTGTGGTCCATTTTGTAAAGGAAATGGGTAAGTTTTAATAGATATTGTTCACATTCATTCATTCTGAACTAGTCTTCAGATTAATGGTCAGCCCTTAACTTAGCTTTTCGATCACAAGTACTCCTTAAGTAATATAATATTGTCCATTGTTAATCAATAATAATTTTCCATTAGCTAATCAGTGAGCTTCCTTTATAAGAACTTTAGCATACATCTGAGTATTAAAATAGAGCAATGGAAAAAGAAAAACAAGACAAAAAATAGAGGAATAAAATGCAGTAGAGAAACCATCATTTTTTTTTTTTTACATTCCAGGTATATTATCAGAACTCATAAGTTTTATTTTTAATCTTATTGTGATGATTTGAAAACAGACGAAGTCACTGACAGCCAAAATTTTAATGCTTTAAAAACACACCAGCTCTATTTGTCCTGTAAGTCTGACAAAGATTTATTTCCATGATTTTTCTTCTAATGCAATGATATAATATCTACCTGTTGAATTAAGTAATCTCATTACGTTTTAGCCTATTTAGAATTATTTTTTAAAATTAAAATACTTTTTGACTCCTCCTGTCTCAGAATGTTTCAGACACACACTGCTACATCAGACACATTTTACACCCACATTAATCAAAGCACAGAGAAATTATTACTGAAGATGTGAGATTGATAACACTGTCTTTTGAGAAATCTAAAGCAAATACTAAATTGCACAGAAGATAATATTCCACCCACACTCCCATCTGCCCTCCTTTTACTTTTCAACGATCCTTACTAAAAGTTTTTATTTATAAGCCAAAGAATCCACCACTCAAGATGAGAGAAATTATTGAAATCTTCTTTACACCAGATCTGTTTTTGAGTGTTTATTGAACAAATAGAACAAACAGACAAAAGGAATAATCAATGGCTTATGTGATTATGAAAGCAATGCCCAGGTAAAAAGGCAAGGAGAACAGAAGTCATCTTTCCCTGAAAGCCACATCGCTTTCCATTAGCTATAATGTTGCCATTTGTTTTTACAAAGCTCATTCACATCAG
This sequence comes from Micronycteris hirsuta, assembly GCA_004026765.1. Lineage (NCBI taxonomy): Eukaryota > Metazoa > Chordata > Mammalia > Chiroptera > Phyllostomidae > Micronycteris > Micronycteris hirsuta. Next base: position 128,631 of record PVJI01003123.1, read on the forward strand.
GGCTCAGCAATGTTTTTCCTGAAAGCACATTCATTCTTCATTCAAAAAATATTTATTTGACATCTATTATGTGCCATACAAATTCAAAATACTGGGAGTACAAGATTCCTCTTTTCTTATAGCTTATATTCTAAAATAGAATTGAATAATAGAACTTTCTGTAATGATGGAAATGTTCTATATCTATGTGTCCAATATGGTAGCCACTAGCCATGCATGGCTGTTGAGAACTTGAAATGTAGTTAATACTGTTCGGAAACTGTATTTTTTTATTTTACTCAACTTTAATTCATTTAAGTTTATATTTAAATAGCCACATGTAGCTAGTGGCTAATGTATTGGACAATGCACCTTAGTGAATGTGAGTGGTGTGTGTGTGTGTGTGTGTGTGTGTCTGTGTATTGAGGGGATAATGGAAGGCTTGATGATACGTAAATGAATAATAAATGTCAAACTGTGTTAAGTGCAAAGCAGACAATGATAGCAGGGTGAATGTGATAAAGAGCATTGGGAGGCTATATTAGAATGGGAGGTTGAGGTAGGAATCTGAGACTAACAACTAAGCTGAGAGCAGAATGATAAGAAGGATCCACGCAAAGATGAGGGAATGAATATTCCAATGAGAGGGAACAGCTAGTGAGCAGCCCTGGGGTGGGAACCAGCCAGGTATTCCAACACCAAGGACAGAAGAGAGAACAGTGTGGTTGAAGGGTAGAGAGCAAGGGGAGGGCAATAGAATTGAAGCTAGAAAGTTATAAATGCACATGTATTAGTTTCCTAAGGCTATCATAACAAACTATCACAAACCTGGTGGCTTGAAATAACATAAATAATATTCTCTCACAGTTCCGGAGGCTAGAAGTCTGAAATCTAGGTGTCAGCAGAACCTATTCCCTCCTAGGCTTTAGGGGAGAATGTTTCCTTGCCTCTTCCCAGCTTCTGCTTTTCTCAGCAATTGTTGGTTTTCCTTGCTTTATAGCTGTATCACTCCGATCTCTTGCCTTTGTCTTTACACGGCCTTCTCTGTATCTCTTCTGTCCCTGTGTCCTCTCCTCTTCTTATAAAAGCACCCATCCCTGGATTTAGGAAACATCCAAAATCAGTAGGCTCCCATCTTAATTATATCTGCAAAACCTTATTTCCAAATAAGGTGTCATTCTGAAGTTCTTAGTAAATATTATTTTGGGGAAATAATTTATTTAACCCACTACACCACCAGTTTTGTAAGACTTTGAAAGCCAAATTAAGGAGTTTGGTGCTTTTTTTTTTATTCTTTTTTTTTTAATTTTTTAATTAATTTTTTGTTTAATTACAGTTATTTGCAGCCTCTCCCCTCCCCCCTCCCTTCCCCTCCCATCCCACCCCCCCAGCCTCCCTCCTCCCCCTTAGTTCTGTCCATGTGTCCTCTACAGTGATTCCTGAAAACTCTTCTCCCCATTGTCCCCACCCCCCTCTCCCCTGTCTATTGTTAGCCTGTTCTTAATTTCAGTGTCTCTGGTTATGTTTTGCTTGCTTTCTGCTTTTGTTGGTTATGATCCAGTTAAAGGTGAGATCATAAGGTATTTGTCCCTCACTGCCTGGCTTACTTCACTTAGCATAATGCTCTCCAGTTCCATCCATGCTGTT
>PVJI01003124.1:0-61178 GCA_004026765.1 Micronycteris hirsuta
AGTGAAACATAGAACAACCATCACTCAGAATTATCAAAAATCAAGTTGAATGAAGTCTGGACAACTACAGAACTAAAGAAACCACATCCATCCAGACTTGTAGGAGAGTCAGTGTTGCAGATTGGGCTGGTCACACACCACCTGGGGTGGATAAAAATTTTGGAGGGACATCTTGGGAATGAGGATTCCCAGCCCCACACCAGGCCCTGCAGTTCCTGTGCCAGGAAGATAATTCTCCATAACTTTGGGTGCAAAAACTGTTATTATATGAAATGTTAAAGGGACTTATTCAAGAAAAAGAAGATCAAAACTATGAACAATCAATGGCGATAAATACATACTTATCAACAATTGAATCTGAAAAACAAAGTAAGCAAACAAGTAAAACAGAAACAGGATCATTGATACAGAGAGCACTTTGTATTCTGCATGCTGTACAAACAGGTGGTTACAAAATACTCGTGGGGGCGTAAAGCAGACTATTGGAAATGGAGTAGTCAAAGCTTGTATGTGTGACCCACGGACAGGAACAATGGGTATGGGGATTGCCTGATACCCCATAAGGGGCAAAGGGGTAAAATCGGAACAACTATATTAGCATAATCAATAAAATACAATTTTTTTAAAAGTGGAATTATTTTCTGGAGGGCGGGCCCCTCATAGCACAGGCTTGCCTCACTGTGCGAACTAGGATCCCATCAGTATCTGTGTTCCAGCTGGCATCGTTGTGAGAGGCTGCGTTCAGCTTCAGCAAGTTTTTTTTGAAGACCATCTCAGTGCATTTGCCTATTTCATGCTGGGTGATTTATCATCATGAAATGGGCAAAAACTGCTCAGACTGTTCAGCAGCTTTTGACCAAAAGATTATGACCCTGGTCCCTGCACTCTACTCACCCATTCTTGCCCAGGGCAAAGTTTTGTTTTTGTTTTTTTGTTTCCCCGGATGAAAAAAAGTCCTCAAAGGGAAACCTATGCTGATGGAGAAGAGGTGAAACAAAACAATGGCAGCAGCACTAAAAGACATCAAAACCAATGAGTTCAAAAACTTTTAAGTCGTGGGAAAAAAGGTCTCAGTAGGTATATTGCATGAAATGCACCTACTTTGAAGGTAACTGAAGTTTAAACATGTGAGAATAGATACGTAATGTTTTATAAATTCTGTTTTTGGGGAACCCCTGGTATACCTGGTTAGGAAGGCTCTTGGATCTTATTGCTTCTGCAAAATAGCCAACATGATGCTAGTGTGAAGGATTAGATCCTTTTTACTAGCTGAATTGCTAGGTATTGGTGTGACCCTTAATTAGGTTTTTCTTTCACTAGCTCATTTGAGTAAATAAGGGGAAGGATCAACTATTGAAAATGTGAAAAAATACCTCTAGAATCAGTGGAAGTGGCTGAATGCCTCTGCCTTTTTCGGAAAGTGTATGAAAAGTTTTGAAATATCTCAAGGATGACTTTTTAAAAATTCTTGTGCCATTTATTTCCCTAGCAACACCCTAAATTCTAAGCCAAGATTCCTAAATGTCAAATGTAGTAAGTACTTTACTATATTTTAGGTCTCCTATTACATTTTCTTGTATGTGCCATATATTTGTGCATTTTGAATAGAACCAGGAATAGTATAGCCTTTTAGGGTAGCATTTTTTTATGGTGTATTGATGGTTAACCATTGATTTATTTTAAATAATTTTATTGAATCTTGTCTTATTGATACATAAAATTCCTTTAAATTGGATCAAAGGGCATGCAGCACTTCTCCCCCAGGCCCAAATTAGAAGAGAAAGAGAAAGAAAACTAGATTAAAAGAGCACTCGCCTTCAATGTGACTTTAACTTCTAGTTTTAACTATGTTATGTTAACTATGTAGTTTCTTTGTTAACAAGCTTTTTGTTATTAAAAAATCTACTTGGATTATTAAAAAAGAATACTACCAAGTTATGACTGTAATTTAGTGGAGAAACCTTGAGGTCAGGCATAGACTGAGTCCTGAATCTATGAATTGCTTTAATGGTGCCCCAACTGGTAAAAAAGTCAGTCCGTGATGTATATTCACAGAAGTGAATTTGAGGTAACCACTCATGAATTATATTCACATACATATTACTTATTACATGATGCACAATGTTTTTTGATCATGTCTATTTCAACAAATTTGATAACTTATATGCTCCTAAATGTATTGCTTTAATCCTGAGAAAGAAACCTCAGTCAAACCTGTAACCTCTTCGTGTACGGGACAATGCTCCACCCAATTGAGCCAGGGTGCTCCTCAGCTCATTTTAACACCATTGATGAAAATAATAGATATATATCGCGTAGTTCATGTCTTGTAGGGCTGATAAATCTAGGGTTAATATTTTCATAGGTGGCTTCATGGGCATTGAGACTTTTGTGGAATTGCATGCAACATTTGACATGGATGTGTATTCTTCTGGAGAGCATTTTTGTTAGGTTTCAGCCTATTTCAAAAAATATCTGTGATGCAAGAAGGAGCACGTCCTGAACCAAGTTTGGGTGAACGGTAAGCAATGATCTGCTTTCTTCTTGTGTTGCTCTCGGGGGCCAGTGATGTACAAGGACCTTGCATGGGCGTGGCTTTGATTCATCACCGGTGGTCCTTACGATAGAGCACATTTCTCCCCTGGTCGAGGTACCGGATGAAACCATCGTATTTCCTTACAGCTAGGGCGAACTCTCATCCTAGTTTGCCTGGAACAATCTCACTTTACACCTGTCCACCAGCATGATTACTAATAATTACCATCAGCTCAACTCAAGAACTGGTCTTTGATGAGGCACCTTTGGATAAAGGGATCTTCAGAAAAAAATAAATTAAAATCAACTTCCTCACACAGCTAGTCCTATTGGCAGTCAAGAAAAATAAGAAGAAACCAGTCTTACCGATTTTCAATAAAACCTAGGCCCAAACAGGGGCTACAGGCCTCTACTGCGGATATTTGTTGAGGAGTCACAGTAGGGCTGGGTGGTTGGAAAGAAGCCCTTTTCCACACTGCAGAGCTCCGAGAAACAGCTCTGTGATGGCATAAGGAGCCCCGACATTGCCCTTTAGTGGCTGAACCATCGGACATCTGAACAGGTACAGCTGCTTTTAGAATTTAGGTCCTCACGATTCTCAGTTAACTTGTCCAGATCCCTACACTAACTTCATAATTTCCAGAAAGAAAACATGTCAGTCCTAGATGTACACTTGTAAGTGAAAAAAAAATGCTCACTGTATTATTTTCTATGCCTGTCCTTCAGGACAGGAAGAACGCATGAATATGAGGACGGCAGCATAATGGGAGTTGAAATGATGGTAAAATATTATATTAACAAGTGAAAGCTGAACACAGCATTGTTTTCAATAATATATTGAATGATGCCACAAAACTAATTTCTACCTTATGTGGAACTCTTAGTGATACGAAACTGTTCAAAAAGAGAGGTCACACCAAGTTTCAAACCTACTTGTCCACAAAACATTAATATATAGAAAAGTAATAATATAAGAAAATGAAAATATAAATACTTATATCAAATTTTAGAATTATATAAAAATGCATATGCCAAGTAGAAATATTCTGTATCATGTGAAAATCTCAGAGAAATTCCCTTTTATTTTAAGATAGCTAACATTGTAAGTAAACTGAATTAGTGTCAACATCTGATGCCAGTGAGGGTTAGGGAATAACACTGAATCCACCTCACTGAAGGAGGGAAGAACACCATTTGGTTTTATAATCTCCAAGAGAAAAATCCTAAGCAACCAGTACCCATTCTACACAAAAATCTCAAACAGCATCTGCATTCTGATAAATGTGCTGACAGTCTCACTAAACATTTTTGTGCTGCTGAGATTTCCTCTACAACTTGAGGTGAGTGAAAGTTCAGCCATAACCAGCCCTCAGGGAGATGGTCCTTGTTCAAAAATCCAGTCTCGCCATGTGAGGCAAAACCCAGTTGTATGTCAGGGAAGGGATGAAGGGATGGGTGTTTTTCACTTGGTCTAAGAATGTGATAAGTAGAACACGAGCTGAAACACAATTTAACCCAGTTCCCACCAGAAGCTTAAATCCAAATGAGTGCCTCTCGGATTTTATCTGCCTGGTACAACAGACGCTCTGTCAAGTTAAAAGGGAGCTGTGATGTGATGAGCTGTGTGGACTCCTCCTCACAGCAGTAAAGCCAGGGCCAAAAAGCTGGACATTCTATAGGCTGAAACCAGAGACTGCCTGGACTTCCAGTCCTCATTTACCCCTAACCCTTCCCTGTCTGGCCATCTAAGGTTTGTTCCAAAAGACACACGAGTCTATCAACCAGAGTGTAGGCGATGTTATTTACAAATGCCAACGGCAAATTGGCTGGCTTGAGTTCCTTCCACGCGCCATCAGGTTCTCCCACTTCCCATTCTGTCAGCACGGCCAATGTTTCTGACGAGTACGGTGGAGGTCGGCCATCTTTCTCTTGGGCATCTTTCTCACCACTAAGCCGGGCCAAGCCCATCGTTTCGAGTGCCTGAAAAGCCAAAGCAAGGGCTGCTTCCGAAAGAACCTCAGATTTGTGCCTAGTCTCTAGCTGTTAAAGAAGAAGATAGGATTTTTATGTGTCCCCAGCTAAAGCTCTGGGCTGGCTGCAGCTTGGAACTTCATGAAAACCGGAATCTGACTTTCTTCTTTTTACATCATGAAAAGGACTGAGATGCTGAGATACACAATAACAAAGATAAACCACAAACAACTTATGCTGAGCAAATGAAGGTCAACACAAAGAAATACATCTTTAGTAGTAATTTCATTTTTACTAAACTCTAGGAAGACAAATCTAAGATACAAGAAGAGATAGAATATCAGGTCTTACCAGGGACCAGTGGTAGAAGGTGGGGATTTGCTGGGATGGTGGGAATGTGAAATATACATTTGTTAAATGTAATCAAACTCTACAATTATAATGGGTACATTTTACTCTATGTAAATTATACTTCCAAAGTTAAATTTAAAAATCCAAGGTAAATTCAAATAAAATTTAATGTTCTTCCTCCAAATACCCATCTGAAAGAATCTCTCATCTCCTTTGACTCTTTGTTCAAATGCCACTCTTCTCAATGGAGAAGTTTTAACCACTCTGTTTAAAATTTCAACCCTTCTTTCCATTTTCTGATTCTCTTATCCTGCTCTATTTCCTATAATGCTTAGCATCAGGTAATATAAAATTTACTTACATTGTATGGTCATCATTTACTCTCCATCTAGAATATAAATTCCATGAAGCCACAGGTATTTTGTATTCACTTTTACGTTGTGTTCACTAATGCATCACAAATTATGTGCCTTACGAATAGTACATGGTCAATAAATCTTTGTTAGATAAATGAATGAAACTCCAAAGAGCTAATCTTTCCAACGTAATTTAATGTTAACAAGCCACTAGAGAAAAAGGATTGGGATACCTCTGGGAAAATCATATTGTTCTATGTTGTCACATCCAGGCAGTACTTCTCAAATCTGCTCTCAGTGCCACTGACTGCCTTTAGGCAACTAGCACATATAAAGTCTTGACGTTGTTGGAGACAGGGGAGAAGGGCTGAGAAAACGATAAAGAACGACGTAGGTGTGAAGATTGTGGTGCCGTGTTCAGTGATACAACAAAGGAACCAACACAGTGCAGCCTGGTGAAACATCACTTGAATCACACTTATTCTTAGGGACGCTTTAGAAGTTAAATTTTTTAGGGCCATTCAGAGATTTATTTAGTTATGTGTCAAATGAACTTTATCGTATTTACTATAATCAACTCATTTAACCTCCCTGGATCAGTTTTCTCATCTGTAAAATGAGGGGCATTTTCAGACCAGGTAGAACCACTGAGTTCTCATGAAGCTTATTAGAGTTATAAAGGGTATTTTTCAAGCAGAGCTTAAGTAATTAATGAAATATTTTCAAGCTATGCCATGAATATGTCAGAATACTAAAAATCCACAAAGCCCAGCTGTCCCTCCATTTCCCCAAAGCTACATTGTCTCACTCTCCTTTCGATTTATTATATTCATTGTCATCAAGTCATGTAACCTCTCTGGATCAGTGCTCGCCTCTGTGAAATGGGGGGGCATTAATATTAGCTATTTCTTTAGAATTGGCTACTTCTTCAGCGTTTGTATTAGTATTAGCTACGTCTTTCAGATTTTGAAAGATGTTACCAGAGAGAAACACATGGCCCAAGATATTCCAGTTGAAAAGGCCAGCAGAAGAGCTACAAAGCTTTGCTAAGACAGGTCCAATAATCAAAGATAGCCAGTCCTTGGTCAGACTTTGCAATTGTGTACTTTGTTTCCACAATTGCAGATGAAAAGGGGAAGCACACAAGAATGGAAGAAGCTGTCAATAAAATAATGAGAGAACTTTACAGAGTACAAAAAGATAAGAAAAGAAGAAGAATTCTATCAGGAAATAAGGACACTCATTTAACCCAAACAATAAATTCTATGTAGGGGATGAAAAACTCATCTTTTCCATTCAGGCACTTAAAACTTAAAGACAAAATTTAAAAAGAGATTGCAGTTGAAAACGGAATAAGAGCTAAATTCATTGGGTTAATGAATTAAATCCCAGCTGTAGTCACAGGCATTCGACGCTGTACTGACAAAGCGAGCAGAGACCTTCCAGCAGCAGCAGCAGCTCATGCCGTTCTGGGGGGCACACACCCAGCACGGGTCCGAGGGCCTGCTCCTCCAACCTGTGGCCAGTGACTCCCATCCACGACTGTACCAGTCACTAACATTCAGCAACGAATCTCCACTTGTACGAGACAATACATTTCTCCCCGTGCAAGTAGCTGAAGTTGAAGTGGCGAAAGGTGTGCAAACAAGGATAGAAAAATAAGTCAAATGCATATTAGTAATTTGGGGTTAAGTTTAGAAATAAGTTGTGCAATCAGCAAATGTTTTAGGTTTTTGAATGTTTAAGATAATTGGATATTTTAGAGAATTTTTGCATTTATTTTAATAAACAGTGCAATTCTATAAAAGAGGCATCTTTTGGGTGCTTTAGGGATATTAACCTATTTAAAACTTATAACCAGCTTATCAGGCATTTACAGATAGCAAAGATGAGGCACAGAAGTGTTAAGCTGCTTACTTGAAGTTATACAGGTAGTTGGGATTGGCAAAGTCGGATTTAAATCTAAGACAGTCAAATTTCAAAGTTTATACTATTATCTACTATGCCATTTGAACCCTCTATTGATTTATTCGACATACAGTTTTACTTAAAATATTAAAATTGATATCAGAAACGTGACTTTACTTTGAAAGTTATCAAAGACAGAATAATCCATTTGTAGGCAGTGTTTTTAATATTAAATCTGATTTATTAAATTTATTAGCTTAGTCAAAATTTATTAGAAGTAGCATTGAAATGTTTAGGAACATTATGCTTGTTAAGTGTGTAAGTCTGAATACTTATGTCTAAGTCTGGATCTTTTTTTTTTAATTGAATTTATTGGGGTGACATTGGTTTGCACAACCATACCGGTTTCAAGTAAAACCCAACAAAACATCACCTGGAAACTGCATCATATGACCCACTGACGCAAGCAAAGTCTCTTTCTGACCCATTCCCTCCCCTTAGGCAAGGGAAACAAAAGGAAAAAGGGACTAAAAAACTAAAAATAAAGAATATATCAAACTAAAAATTTTGCATAGAAAAAGGAAACTATAAACAAAATGAAAAGACACCCTGCTGAATGGGAGAACATATCCATCATTGATAAATTCAATAAAGGGTTAGTATCCAAAGTTTATAAAGAAATCATAGAATTCAACACCAATACAAGCAAACAATCCAATTAAAAAATGGGCAAAGGACCTAAATATACACTTCTCCAAAGAAAACATACATATGGTCAATAGACATATAAATAAATGCTTAACATCACTAATCACCAGAGAAATGCAAATTAAAGCCCCAATGAGATATCACACCACACCTGTCAGAATGACTATCATTGGTAAATCAACAAACAAAAAATGCTGGTGAGCATGTGGAGAAAAAAGAACCCTGTGCATTGTTGGAGGGAATGCAGATTGGTGCCGCCACTGCGGAAAACAGTACGGAGTTACCTCAAAAAATTAAAAATGGAACTGCCTCATAACCCAGCAATTCCATTTGTGGGTATATATCTGAAGAAACACAAAACACTGATTCAAAAGAATGCACATGCCCCTACTTTCATTGCAGCATTATTTATAATAGCCAAGATTTGGAAGCCAAACCGAGTACCCGTCAACAGGTAAGTGTATTAAAAAAAGAAACTGTGCTACAAATATACAATGGATATTACTTGGCCACAAAAATAATGACATCTTATCATTAGCTACAGCATGCAAGGACTTAGAGGGCATTATGCTAAGTAAAGAAGTCAGCCAGAGAAAGACAAATACCATATGATTACACTCATATGTGGAATATAAAGATCAAAATAAATGGGCCATGGCTGGTGTAGCTCAGTAGATTGAGAGCGGGCTGGGAACCAAAGGATAATGGTTCGATTCCCAGTCAGGGCACATGCCTGGGTGGCGGGCCAGGTCCCCAGTGGAGGCCAAGTGAGAGGCAACCACACATTGATGTTTCTCTCCCTCTCTTTCTCCCTCCCTTCCCTTCTGTCTAAAAATAAATAAATAAATAAATATAAAAGATCAAAATAAATGGGAAAAAATTGAACAGACTCATAGATACAGAGAACAGACTGATGGTTCCCAGAGTGGGTGGTGGTCGATTGGGTGAGAAAGGTGAAGGGATTAAGAAGTACAGATTGGTAGTTACAAAATAGTCACAGGGATATATATCAAGTACAACAGAAAGGATATAGTCAATGATATTACAATAACTATGTATGGTGCCAGATGGTTACTCGACATATTGAAGGGAAGATTTTGAAAATTCTATGATTGCCTAACCACTATGCTGTACACCTGAAAGTAATATAAAATAATATTGAATGTCAATGGTAATTAAAAAATAAAATTAAAAAAGAAAGAATCTACTTGTCTTCAATTAAGGTGGACATTAAGGAAATTTGAAAAGTCATAAAACAATGCTACTTCTTTCACCAATTTTTCAGTTTGAAAGATTATTTACTTCTCATAAAAGTGTTATTTATAATAACACAATGGGTTTATGCCATTACATGAGAAAATTAATAAATTAAAATTTTCTCAACCTCAATTTCTAATGTGACAGACACCATAACATAACTCAGGTCAACAAAAACTCTTTGGTGTCCTCTGTAATCTTTAAGTGTGAAGGGACCTGAGAACTGCTGATCTAGGCAAAGGGAGCAACGTGGGCAGAAGCTCAGAGGCCGAAAGGATATCACATCACAGCAAGAGCTGGGGGAAGTTCGGTCCCGTTTCACCACAGAGCAGGAGGAGAGAAGCTATAAGAGACGAGCTGGGAGAGGTTGATAAGAAATGAAGAAAAGCGTCTGTCACTATGACACAAACTTCTCAGGGACCTGAGCATCTCATGGCTCACCACGAAGGCCCGTCACATATTTTAATAGTCGCTTAAGTTTTTCATTTTGCCAGCTCCCATTGGTTATGAGGCAATGTCATGACGAGGTCTGCGTTTAGTGGTAACATAACAAAAATAAATCGTTTAGAAGAACTCCATTCCCCTCTCCCAGCCTTAACTCCTTGAAAGCACACCAGAGTTACAATTTCTTCCAAATAGGGGGTCTTGGTAAAGGGCAAGAGGTTGAATAAGGCAGAGGTATCTGCTGCCTGCTTATCAACCATCAGCTAGCTAACCTCCTGAGAGGAGGCTGCGTAACATCAAGAAACGTGCCATTAGATTTGACATCCTGCAAAACGCTGATTTAAACTAGCTGGATAACGTGAAGTCTCACCTGAATAGTTTGATTTTGCTTCATCTCGGGCAGGCACAGGGTTTCTCCCTAAAAAACTTGTGAAGAGACAAACTTGAAGCTCGGCACCTCTCTACAAGGAAGTGGTAAACAGGCTCCTGTATTTGAGGCTGCTTCCCATATGGAAATGTGAAAATATTTCATTGCCCCATAAAAAAAATAGCCACCTAGTTGTTCTGTAACTCAACCTAGAGATATTTGAGCAATGAAATTTGTCACAGTCTGTTTTTATCCAGAAAAACCATATCATGAGTTTGTTATCTTGGCTGTTTTTATGTTAAGGGGCAGGACACCAGACCTGGTAAGAACCCAGGATCTATGAAGCTAAAACAGCTCACGTGATAAAGCAGCGTGACCTTCCGTACAGAGAAAATCACCACAGGAGAAAATGTTGAAGATAGACTTCGTCAGATATGAACTTGAACTTGAACAATGTATCTAATATGAGATCTCAAAATTTCTTTACCTTTATGTCCTAAACTTACTTTATCACTCCTAATGGGAAAGATACATAACACAATCACGCATTATGATTAGTACAAATGGAATTAATTATCCGACAGTTGTTTGACCAATAATTGCCACATTCTTGTTTAGAAACCACTGATTTAAAACATACACAAACTGACCTCATTTCACTGGGGCCCTTCCCTTTTTGCTTTCGTTTTCAGAACTGTTATCGTTTTCACCAGAGCTAACCCCAACGCTCTTGTGGTAGTTCTCATTAATCTTCTTGGGAGAAGGGAAATAGCTCCTTTTTTCACCACCACAGAAAATGAACTGGGGCAGCAATTTTCTAACATATTCCACATTAAAATCATCTAGGAGTTTTTAAAAAAACACCCAGGTCTGGGTTCTACCCAGAAATTGTGATTTAATTATTCTGGGTAAGTGCTTAAGTATCAGTTCTTTTGAGATAATAGTTGTCAGCCCCCCATTTAATATATTACACATTATTTCACAATGTTATATATTAGGATATATATTTCATTATCTTTTATAATATTATATATTAAAATCACCTGGTGCATCTAACCCTGCAAAGCCACGCCTGACCCATAATGACTAGTCCAACTCCAGGTGACACCCAATGACAGCAGTGTTTAAAAGCTCACAGGGTTTCTCACTGGTAGTCCAGGTTCAAAACCTCCAAAAGAATTTTTTCTATAAAACTGAAGAGGCCCCAACCTCACCTTAAGCAGATGACCAGCTCTCGGGCCCCGTGTTGGAGGAACTTGCGGTTGCTCTGTGGGTCCATGCACATGACCCTGCTGGTCAGTCACAGAGAGAACAGAGGGCTGTCGTGTCTGAGGGGTGGGACAAATTACACTCTCAGAAGAGTTTAGAAACCTAGTACTGACTTGTGTATGATTCACTTCAATATTGCCATTCTGAAAAGAATTTACTAAGAGGATAAAAAAATCTTCAAGGAAAGGGCAGGCGTTGCTGCTATGTGAAAACCAAATATTAAAAATTAGTAATTCAAGAGATAAATAAGATGACTATTTATAAGAGAAATACAGTTGAAGAATAGTAAAAAAAAAAAAAAAGCTCCATCAAAGGACTTATAGCCACATGGCAGTATCAGATAAATTCTCTTAGCCTCTATTTCCTCATTTACGCAAAGGGTTAATACCTACAAGCTGCTGTTGAGAACTCCACGTAAATACCCGAAGCTCTGTACCATTGCTACTCAAAGTGTGATACTAGGACGGCAGCATTAGCATCACCTGGGAACTTGCTAAAATGTAGAATCTCAGGCTCCACCTGAAACATACTGAATCAGGTTCTTTTGTAACAAGATCCCCCAGGTAATGAGCACACACATTCCAGTTTTAGAAACTCTTCTCTGTGCATCAGCATTGTTGTTATTACCATAGTAGTCATTGCAGAATGCCTTCAGTACGGATTCATATATACGAACAAAATAAATGTATTTGTGCCCCTCAGAGTTTTCTGAAACAGTGAGCTCCTGTGAAGTGCTGAGTTATCTGCACACACAGGCTATAACGTTGCAGCCTGGTAGTGGGGTTTCTGCTACCTGGCTAGTCAATCACCAGGAACAAGTCCATTTCGAATCAGCGTTAATAGTCCTGCACACATGACAATGACTCCTAGCAGACAGGACAGCTTATATTCAACTATTTTACATTCAGTTGTCCCAAGGAAAAGCCCATCCCCATATCCCAGACCAATACACAAGAAAATATAGGATATAAACATATACAATGAAATATTCAGCCTTTTTAAACAGAAGGAAATCCAGCCATTTGCAATAATATGGTTAAACCTGTATGAAATAAACTAGGGATAGTGAAATAAACTAGACCCAGAAAGACAAATGCTGCATGATCTCACATAGGTGAAATCTAAAAAATTAAACTCATAAAAACAAAGAGTAGAATGGTAGTTTCCAGGGGCCGGGAGGAAGGGGAAATGGAGAAGATGGTGGTCAAAGGGCTCGAGGTTTCAGTTATGCCGGATAAGTATGTTCTGGCGATCTAACCTACAGCGTGGTGATGATGGTTAATAATGCTAAGTGGTGTACTTGAAATTTGCTAAGAGGGTAGATCTTTGAGTGTTCTCATCACAGAACAAAAAAAGGAAGGGGAGGAAGGAGGGAGGGAGAGAGGTAGGAAGGAACTGATGAGTATGTTAATTAGCTTGGCTGTGCTAATTTCACAATGTGGTGATTTCACAATGTATGCATATATCAAACCATCAAGCTGTATAATTTAAATGCGTAACAGATCAGAATTCTTTCTAAGGTTATTTGGAGAAAGATACCAGGACGTGGAGCTGAATCGTATCAACTTTAAAATACAAGAACTTGTTCAAGAAAGGAATAGATAGGGGATGTTGAAGCTCCATAGAAAACAGAAGGTAGAATGCTTAACCCTTCACCAGATCACATTTCTTTCTTACACAGGAGCCTTTTCTAAAATTTCTTTTCCAGCCAGTTCATGAACTACAGTGGTTGTGCATTGTTTTGGAAGGCAGAACACCTCTTCTGAAGAGACGTGTCCTCGGTCTAACAGAAGTTGTTTTCCTTGAGATCTGATATGAAAGATGAAATTAGCTACACATATTATGTGACCACCAGTCGTTTCTCTGGATAGGATGAGACAGAGAGAAATGCACACGCATGCGCGCACACACACAAACTCTCTGTTTCTGTGACTCAGTTGCCAAGGCAGTTTGTATCAGAGGAGAAACAGCTATTGTAAAGTGTCGATAGAGAACGTGTAGAGCGGTCTTATGGCCACTATCACAGCTCCCAATATGAAGAGGACATGACTAGAGGATAAAAAGTTAAAAGAAAAAGATACAGAGCAAGTTAGCAGCACATTAGTGGAAACTAAGGAGTCTGTGAACATTCTCAAGACACGCCTTCTGCACAAACATTTGCCCTGCCCCCAATCTAATGATGAACACTCACGTTAAAGCCTGTCTGGTCACACGTCTGGAGAGCCGTGTACGCTCTGCCTGGCCTGTGGAGAAGCTCTACTCCATTTGACCAGTCCGTGGAGGAAGGAAATCCAGTTGCACGCAGACTGAGAAACAGAAACTCCCCCTCAGCAGGTTTTTAATTCAAATACAGCCAACTCCAATCTGTACAAAGATTTGAAGTTTCAGAGGGAAATAGAAAAACACAAAGGTAAAGACTGAGGAATAAGCTTTTGTTTAGGGCTTATGATTTAGATCTCAAAGTATTTAAAAAATTTAACCCTTTCTCATCAGTAGCTAATAGGAATATCTTTGTGGGTAGCACTTAAATATTTTTCTCCCAGGCTGACACTAGATATGTTTGATTGTCCAATACAACGCTCTACGTTTGATGTTAGGCCTAGTTTCTTCATTGCTGTTCAAGTTCACTACCGTATTTTGCCGTGTATAATGTGCAGCCATGTTTTTGGCCCAAACTTTCAAGAAAAAAATCTTTCATTTTAATTTTTTAATTCAACTTATTTATTTATTTATATTTACAAACAAAACAATTATTGTATTCCAGGGTATTATCTTGCATGTGGATATCATTATTGCTTTCTAGAGTTACACTTTTAATGCATAAGGAAAAATAAAAGAATTAAAATCAGTTATAGATAAGGAATTACTACTACCTGTGTATAATGCGCATCTTTATTTTTCCCTCAAAAATTTGGGCAAAAATGTGTGCATTATATATGGCCAAATATGATAGGTACTCAACTGATTTTTTTGTGTGTGCTGATGGAGTATGTTTATTATCTTAATTGTGGTATGTTATTTTTTATCTTGTTTTTTTAAATGTGTTTTATTGATTATGCTATTACAGTTTCCCATTTTTTTCTTCCCTTTATCCCTCTCCACTGTACAACTGCCTTCCTACCAACATTCCCCCCATCATAGCTCATGTCCATGGGTCGTACATACAAGTTCTTTGGCTTCTCCATTTCCTATGTTATTCTTAACTTCCCCCTGTCTATTTTGTACCTACCACTTATGTTTCTTATTCCTTATACCTTTTCCCCATTTCCCCCTTCCCCTTCCCCTCTGATAACCCTCTCATTTCTCTATTTCTGTGATTCTGTTCCTATTCTAGTTGTTTGTTTAGTTTGTTTTTGTTTTTGTTTTGTAGGTTCAATTATTGATAGTTGTGAGTTTGTTGTCATTCTACTGCTCATAGTTTTGATCATCTTCTTTTCCTTAGATAAGTCCCTTTAACATTTCATATAATAAGGGCTTGGTGATGATGAACTCCTTGAACTTGACCTTATCTGGGAAGCATTTTATCTGCCCTTCCATTCTAAATGATACCTTTGCTAGCTAGAGTAATCTTGGATGTAGGTCCTTGCCTTTCAAGACTTTGAATATTTATTTCCAGCCCCTTCTTTCCTGCAAGGTTTCTTTTGAGAAATCAGCTGACAGTCTTATGGGCACTCGTTTGTAGGTAATTGTCTCCTTTTCCCTTGCTACTTTTAAGATTCGCTCCTTCTCTTTCATTTTGGGTAATTTAATTCTGATGTGCCTTGGTGTGTGCCTCCTTGGGTCCAACTTCTTTGGTACTCTGAGCTTCCTGGACTTCCTGGAAGTCTATTTCCTTTGCCAGATTGGGGAAATTTTCTTTCATTATTTTTTCAAATAAGTTTTCAATTTCTTGTTCTATCTCTTCTCCTTCTGGTGCCCCTCTGATTCAGATGTTGGAACATTTAAAGTTTTCTTGGAGGTTCCTAAGCTTCTCCTCATTTTTTTTTTTGAATTCTTGTTTCTTCATTCTGTTCTGGCTGAATGTTTATTTCTTGCTTCTGCTCCAAATTGTTAATTCGAGTCCCAGTTTCCTTTGCTTCACTGTTGGTTCCCTGTGTATCGTTTTTAAATTTTATTTTTCACAGCCTTCACTTCTTCCTCTATTTTTCATCTGTACTCTATCATTTCTGTGAGCATCCTGATTACCAGTGTTTTGAACTCTGCATCTGATAAGTTGGCTATCTCCTCATTGCTTAGTTATTTTTGTGGAGTTTTGATCTGTTCTTTCATTTGGGTTGTATTTCTTTGTCTTGGAGCACCTGTTATGTTGTAAGGGGCGGAGCCTTAGGTATTCCCCAGGGTGGGGAAACTTACCTCGTTGTGTTGTGGCACTGTCTGTGGGGGAGGGGTCAGAGAGGGAACAATGCTGCTTGCTCCACTCTCAACCCACTTTCAGTCACTTCCCCTTTTACCCACAAGCAAACTGGGTCCTCATGGTGCTGATTCCCAGGTGGGTGGGTTTGTGTATGTCCTAGGACCCTATGGGCCTCTCCAAGGAACTCTCCCGTGAAGCTGGGAGTTTTTCCCGCCACTGCCGCAACCACCACAAGTTTTTACAGCCAGAGGTTTGAGGCTTTCTTTCCTTGCGCTGGAACCCTGGGTTGCCCAGTCTTTCTCTCTCCTTAGTTGTTCCTCCTGGTTTATCTGCACATGAATGTGGGACCTCCTGGGCCTTGCCACTCATCCTCTCTGCCCCAGCTGCACAACTCTGCCCCTACATCAGTCTGGATGAATGTTTCTTCTTTGACTCCTTGGTTGTCAGACTTCCATACAGTTCGATTTTCTGGCAGTTTTGGTTGTTTTTGTTTTTAAACTTGTTGTTGCCCTTCTTTTGGTTGTCCGAAAAAGCAAAGTGTATCTACCTATCCCTTCATCTTGGCCAGAAGTCCAAAACTAAACTTTCTATTTTGAAAATTTTTCCAACCTACATAATGTTACAAGAACATTAAATTAACTTCTATATAGTATTCATGTATTGTTAACTTGTTAACATCTTAACACATTTTCTTTCTCTCATTGTGTGTATACATGTGTGTGTTAGGAAGAATAATGGCCCAGAGATGCCCACATCCTAAGCCCTAGTACCTATAAATACAGTATACTGTGTGGCAAGAGGATCAACATTGCAGACAAAATTAAGTTTGCAAATCAGCTGACTTTAAAGTAAAGAGATTATCCTGGATTATCCAAGTGGGTGCCATGTAATCACAAGAGTCAGAATACACATAAAAAAAGGGAGACAAAAGAGTCAGAACCAAACAGATAGCATCATGACAAAGACCCAATGGGCCTCTGTGGGCTTTGAAGAGGCAAAGGCGCCACAAGCCAAGGAATGTGGGCACTTCCAGAAGCTGGAAAAGGCAAAAAAAAAAACCAACAAAAAAACCCAAAAACCACATTCTCCCCCAGATCCTCAAGAAGGAATATAATCCTGCAGACACCTTGATGTGCAGAGGAGCACCCCAAAAAGTTCATCACATTAACATTTTAGGGAAATCTGGGAGATGTCTAAGGCCCTGATAAATTGCAGATAATAAAACATGGAGAGAAATAAAGAATGGTTTTATAGTCTTCTGTGATGACACAGGGCCAATTAAATATAATTTGAATAAATATATTCACCATCAGGTATTTGTCCTCTAGGATACTGTTTGATACTATTGTGTATGTGTGAATGGGGGCTGCATATTAGTCACTTTATGATTTAATGATGTAATTTAACTGCAATGAGATTAGGAAATTGAAAACAGCAGCTGGGTGCTCCCGGATTTTCTAGCCCACAGGGGAATAGTCTGCAAAATATTGACACTGTAGCTTTAAAACAAGTTGATTCTGATTCTAATTGCAGTTGTGATAAATGCCCTCTTTTTATCTCCCTCTTGCCCCTCTCCTTTTGGGAGATGAGATTTCATGCTCACTTGAGTAGGCATTAAGGTAAATGCTTTGCTATGTCACACAGGAAATCAGGGAGTTAAAGTAATATTGTGTTTATTGGTGCAATTTCCTCTGTTCCTGAAGGGTTTCACTTTAAAGCAGTTGGGACGAGGAGCAGAACCAATGAGAGCAGCAGGCCTGTACCAGCCGCTCCCTCCATCCCCCTCCCTGGGAATGTATTCTCCGTCCACAGGAGCACAGAATACATTCACCGGTTTTCTTGTTTATTCATTTATTAATATTCAGCAAATGTTTAATGAGTTACAGAGGCATCCTGAGCTTGCTGGAATTGAGAAAGTCCTTCAATAGTTCTTCATTGTTTATGGTGAAAGACTTATAGAACTGTGCACAGCTGTATTTGTGAGATAGACAGAACTCGAAGGAGTGAGAACTACTTTCTAAAAGACTTTGTAGGTAGAATCTGCATTTACAATCACGGCCCTGGAGTTCCAGATTTGGCAACTGAAACAGATTCCAAGGGCAGGAAGTCCTTTAGCTCATTGTACCACACAAAGAAAGAGTTCTGATGGGCGGTGGAGACCTGGTCCCATGCGTAGTGGTGAGGAGGGCAACATTGCTCAAACAGGTAATTATCAAGGGTGTGATAGAATCACCATGGTTTCCTAGTTCAGACAGCTTTGGGTTCAAAACCCAACTCTGGCACCTGCTCTGAGAACTCGAGCAAGTCATCTTCTGTTATTTTTCTCATCTATAAAGTGAGAAGTGTGGTACCTACCCCAGCACGACTACTCTGAGCATCAAATTTGATAAACACTTGTGAAGATGCAAGTAAGCGCGGTACCCCTCAGGGCCTTCCCTTCGCCCAGCCGGAGGGCAGCGGCCGACGGCACTTTCACTGTGACCTTGGTCTGTCTGAACTATGCTTCGATGAACTTCTGCCAGACTCAGTCTTTGCTGCTTCAAAAAATAAAGCAAAACTTGTGCTGCAAAGGGAAGGACTGGGTAAAGAAAGCATTTTTCTTTATTTTAAAATGACAAATGCTTATGAAAACAATGAGAAGTACATGTCAGTGAGTTGAGTGTTCACCCCGTGCCTACGGAGGGAAGGAGAGAAATCACCATGTAATGCACCGTGCCCGAAGTTCTGCGAAGCCAAGCTGGTGTCTATAGGTGAAAATGTTGGTCAGGGTTTTTTTTTCTTTTTGTAGAAGAAATATGAATTTTTGTGTATTTCATATGGATTCCTCTTGTGTCACCATCCTTGGGAACTCCTATAACAGGTTTCCTCTCTCAGCTGAATATCCGCCAAGGGCTGGCTGCAGAGCTGTGAGTCTGAGAAGGACTGCTCACCCCTGTCCTGTTGGGGCCGAGTGGGTGTTAGCAGAAATGTGACACAAAGGTGCTTTGTCTCTATTCCTACAAGCATCATTAGATTATAATTTCTTATTATTCAAGGATCAGTTAGCCAACCCAAGGTGCTGCCCGTGTCTTCTGAGAAAAACATGCAGCGTTGGCTAGGTGTTTGCATATAAAACAGAGAGAGTTGTATTGATGATTATTCTCCCTCATTCTTTGTCTCATCTGGTAGAGATTTGGAATTGAAGTCATAGGCAGGCTCAAGGCAAGGATTCTTTAGCCTCAGTGATCTCCTAGTGTCTTCTGCTTTTTCTGGCAAATGGGGACAAGGACACCCGACCCCAGAGTAGCCCGTGGTATCCAGAAGGAGCACGAAATAGAAGCACTATTCTCATTTTGGCCACTTTGCTCTCATTCTGGAACTGTACAGTTAATGTCTGCATCTCATTTTTTAAAATTTGTTGTTTTTATTGTTTATGCCATTACAGTTGTCCCTGCTTTTTCTTCCTTTCCCCACCTCCTCCCAGCCCTACCCACTGTGCCCCCTAAGTCAATGTATTTCAAAGAGCTGCAGGCGGCCAGCAATTTTCAGTGAGGACAGTACTGCCCACTAGGGGGCGCTTGGGAAGTTTCACCAGTGCTCTCGGTGCTCAGGGTGACGGGAGAGGAGTACTGTACTGGCAGGTGTGGGTTCCGTTGTGGGACAATCTCATGCAACAGGCCGAATTCTTGGTGTCTGATCAGAAATGCATGTAGATGAAAAACCTGTTCATAATTAGCTCCTCCTATAACTTTCTATTTTAATTCTAAACACAAAGTATTTTTGTGTGGTTTTAATGTCGTGTGTTCTAGAAATACATCTACTGTGTAAATAAGGGTAAGGTTATATCTTGTTTCCTTATGATCGAAACTTTACTGAGAGTCGTCTGTTTGCCGTTTCAGAAAGTCACATCACCAATGACAATGCCACTCCTGACTTGGAGTCCCTAATAAAACACCCGTTGGTCAGCATGGGAAGCTGTCACACACACCATGATTTCACCTGTAGGGGCTGGCATCTGAGTACTTTATTGTGTCTGCTGGTGTAACTGCACCCAAGCATTTAGATATTGAAATACATATTTTTACAAATTTATTTCCATTTTTCCTTTATATTAGCATTAGGATGGTACATTGATTCAGATATATCACATGTGAATTTGTGTCCAGATGAGACAGCATATGGTGAATATGGCAGCATATTCACCATACACAGAGAAAGTTATATGAGGAAGGCCTCCAGACCAGGGCATCCCTGAAGAATTTTGTACTGCTTCTGCTCTTGAGGTTGCTGTTTATATCTATTTGGATTAGACTCCTCTGCCCTGAACAAAATACCCAAATAAATGACTTAAAGAAGTTCCTCTCTCCCATAAATAAAGTCCTAAGATAGGTGACAAAGAAAAAATTCTTTATGACAAAGATGGTGGTAAGAAAAGCTGTATTCAGGGGCTGGGGGGAGGCTGCTACAATGGAGTTTTGTAGTTGGGGAGAGAGATCAGGCTCCATGTCGAACAAGGACAAGTGGGGATTTATAGCAGAGGAGCTGGGGAGGGGTGGGGAGGCCATTAGTGGATAGAAAATTGCTAAGAGCCAACATCAGGGGTAAGGGAGGATTCTGGCTAAACTGGCTAACAGGATTCTTGCTGAAGGCAGGCCGGGGGTATCTGACATCACTGGGAGAACTGTGGAGTTTGAGGCAGCCGACCCTGCACCCCAAGTGATCAGATATTGAAGACGGGGAGGTGGGGTTCTGGCTAATTTGACTTAGCAGAATTCTTGCTAAAATTGGACAGTGTAGAGATAAACATGGAAACTCAAAAGTCAGGGTCTAGTTGAAGAGAGAGTTCGGGGGATCCTGGTTAGATTTGATTAAGGAGAGAACCTTGGTCACAGGCAGCCCAGCCTGGCACGGCCATCCCTCCATCATCAGGGACCCGGGCTCTTCCTCTCTGTCCCTTTATCATTAGTACCTTAGTAAGCAGGGAGCTAGGAATGAGAGGGCAATGGGGTACTCTGTCTTCCTCTTATTAGCAGCTTACCCAGGAGTCCCATCCAGCAACTTCTGCTTATATCTCATTGGCTGCCCCTAACTGCAAGGGAGGCTGGGAAATGAAGTCTTTCAGCCGTACTCACTGTCAACTGTCATCCAGAATGAAGTCAGAATTCTGATCATAAGAAAAAGGGGAGAATGGGTGTTGGGGTGGCATTTAGCAATTTCAGTTGCTGCTGCTGCTGCTAGCAGTTTTGAAATTGTAGAAGTCCGTCCCTCCTCAGGCTTAGAGAGTTACACTATTGTGAAGTCCAAGACTGTAGCTCATCCTCTTACTGATATGACGACCTTAGCCAAGTGACTTAATCTCTTTAAGAGATTTACCTCATCTGTACCATGGGGATAGGAATGGTAGTTAGCTCCTAGGTTGGTTGTGAGGTTTAAATTGTTTGTAAAGTCCCTACCAAAAGCCCTCCAAAAGCCCTTAAGAACATTATCTCTCCTCTTCCACACACACACACACACACACCCCAGCAATAGCACGGGGGCTGGGTCCACATCCACAGGGAGGAAGCCCGGCACACTTTGTTTCAGATATCAGCTTGGTGAGCAGAGGAAGCAGGTCTCCAGGAAACCACCACCTCACACCTGTCAGCTCTTGGCCAGTTGCTCTGTGGGAAGGATGCGAAGACAGCTGGGCTTGGTTTTTCTGGGCTTTTCTCCATGGTCCTTTCCGGCAGGGCCAGCCAGAGGCCAAAATCTTGAATACAGTGAGGCCGCTTTGCAGTGTGTGTCTCCCCTGGCTGCACAGAAAAGATCTGACCCGTGATTGTGGGCACCGCTCGTCTGCTTCGCTTCCACCGGGGAAGGGCTTGTACAGTGATCGTGTTCTTTTAAACATCATTTACCACCAAAAGGAACCGGGCTCCTTGGAGAAATGACTGACTCCAGGGCTGGGGCCGGATGTGGACACGATAAGCCTGGAACACCTTGTGCCAGCAACGAGGACACTCAGGACAACGGGGCCCTGTGCAGAGGATGCAGAGCCCAGCTGCAGGGGCTCCCGGTGGCCAAAGATGAGACACTTTGAGCCTCAACAAGAATAATGATTAAATAATATGTAAACCTTATCGTGGGTTTTAGGTTTCAGGTTTGTAGGAAATAAGTTATTATCCTGAAAACAAGTAAATAAAAGGAGATAAATAAGCATTCATTCTGTCTTTACTGGATGGACTATATTTCAGAGTTATTAAAGAGTTGATGGGGAAAAGTGTGTGTCTTTACAAAAGAATTATGGATAATAAAAGCAAGAAACATAACAATTAGAAAACCACCATTTGCAAGCCCTATTGAAATAATGGATCTAAGCTACAATTGCCAAGGCTACTAAAACCGTGAGGTGAAAGGTGATGGTGCTTTATGGTGGATAAACCGGGTTGAGACCTGAACCCTGATCAATGGTAACATCGCCAAAAATGCAGTACCCACACGTGATGTGCCCCAAGGCGTGACGCCACCGAAAACACATGGCACCACGGTGAAGTATTCTTGCCAAAGAGAAAGGAATCAAATCAAACTGCACCTCTAGATCTTCCTACACTTCATAGAAAATACAAGGGATGGAGAAACATATCAAGAAACACGGTGAGGATCTAATTCTTCAAGGCCGAAATGCTGGAAATTCTACTAAATAAATGACTGTTTCTCTAGGAAATAAATAATGTGGGGTTAAGAAGGAAAGCGTATTATCACAGAGAAAAATAAACATAAAAGACACCAAGACACAGAAGCTGTCTGCGAAAGGACTGCACTTGGATTCTGACGGGAACCACCTGAGCACATGAAGACATTTAAAGACAGTTGGGGAAACATGGGTCAGGTAGCAAACGACTTTAAGAAATCACCATAATTTTGTTGGCCCTGAGAGTGGTATTGGGCTGGTGTTTTTTCTAAAGTCCTTAGCGGAAGGTGAATGATGAGGGTCTGGAATTTACTCCAGCATCACCCGGTGGGGAAAGAGCCCAGTGGAGAATGCGTGGAACAGTTGAAAGAAGGGCGAGAACTCTTGTTGCAGCCCCGCGTCCTGCGAAGGAGGCTGGGAAGGACAGTCTTCCCTCATGCCCGGCCTCCACCCGAAGCCTTCCAGTGACTAACGAGGACAGAACACGACTGAGGAAGATGCCTGGCGCCCCCGCCCCCAGCGATACGGGGAAGTACGGGGAAACCAGTGGAAAGGGAAACCGATGGATTTAACCACACTTGGGTGGTGCTTTGCTCACACACCCGAAAGGCTGCCAGCAGTGCAGGACTCAGAGGACCGTGGGGCCGGGCCTCACTCCTCCCCCGGTCCCACTCCATGTGGTTCAGCCTCAGGGAGCCTCTCACTCCACACAGTGTCCCGAACCTCCCGGCCAAACGCCCACCTGTCTTTTCTGCCACTCCAGTGCACAGAGGGCTCCTCTCTCCCAGGAGGCCAGCAGAAGCCCCAGGACTAAATCTCTTTGGCTGATTTGAGGCCCCTGCACACTCCTGACCCAATCACTGTGTCCTGGGAATTGAAGCCGGTGGGTGAGAGGCCTGTCTGGGTCCCAGGCAGCCTCACCTGGACCACAACAGACTGTGAGTGGGGCAAGGGAAAATGCACTGCTATTGCCAAGAGAAGGGGGTCTCAGCCCTGGGCAGGAAAGACACACAGACACCCCCTTTATTACTTTGCCACCTCAAGCCTCCATTTCCTCATCTTTAAAACGGAGCTGGCACTGCCTGCCTGAGGACTCAGTGAGATCTGTAAAATTCAGGCCCTCAGCAATGATAAATGAAGCTGTTCTTACCTCCCCTCTCTCTAATGGTTCAATTTCTATTCTCTTTCATGGAGACAGAGCTTGTGCTCTGCATGACTGCCACCTCATGTTGCCATCCTTCCTCCTCAGTGGTACCTGGGAGCCCCACAATTGGCAAAAACCCCGGGAGGAGTGAGACACAGCAAGTGCTGAGGCCCCTCCAGATGTTTGCAAATGTGCTCACCGGGGCCCGCAGTCACTCCGAGTGGTTGTGCTTCAGCACAGCTGCATGCGGTCCCAAACTCTCTTTTTAAAAACAGTTATTTTAAACATCTGAAAACACATTTCATTGTGATATGAACATCTCAGTCGAGCTATTTGGCATCTTGATTCATTTGTGCCCATTTTGAGAATTTCCTGGCTCCAGATAACACAGGTTGAAGAAATTTTAGTGTTTTTTCTTTCTGACCTCAGCTAGAAGCCCAGTGACGATAGCCCGATATTTACCATATAGAAAGAACTGGTGAAGCAGGTCAAGACTACGGGCTTTGGAAATGGATCGCTCGGTTTATATTTTGACAGGTGACCTTGGACAAGCATTTCTTAGCCCCAGTTCCCTCGTCTGTAAAACGGGAGTTAGAACTTGGCGATGAGATTTAAATGAAGAAATTGTTGGGGCCCAGCTCACTCTGGCAGGTGCACGCGGCGGCTCCCTTTCCCCGGTGTCGCGATGCTCTGAGGGGCAGCTCGTGTTTGAGGTGGTGGCCGGCCCGCCCCGGGGACCGCTCCAGTGCCTTTGCCTCCTTTGTGTGCCCCTTCGTTCACCATCTGCCTGGCGGGAGGACGCCGCCTGCCATCTGAGCCCCACCTTCTCCCCTCCCCGCCGGCCTGGGGGCTCCCTCAGAACAATGCAGGACTGCCTTCTGGGTCCCGGGTCAGGCCTCTGCTTTGTGTCTGCCTGCAGCCTCTCTCCCTCACAACCCAGCCCAGATGGGCCCGTGGAGGATGTTAAATGGGGGCTTTGTGGACAGGAATGTGGGGCCCAGAGGAAGGGGTGGCCCCCCAGACTCTCGCACTATTCACCTCAGGCCTTGGTTCTGAACCTGTGTCGGGACTAATCAGGCCTAGGGGCCCGAGTGTGTCTGAATTTATGAGAACTTTATGCAAAGTTAATTCTGTCTCCTGTGAAGTATTCGCCTTCCCCCTCCCTTTTGGATATCAACCCGGACAGCATGTTTAGGTGGCAATCATTAGCAAGTTCTCTCTCATATATTTTTCTTTCAATGATTGGATTTTTTTTTCTTGTTTCTTATCCGGATTTACTGAGATATTGACCTATAACTTGTGTAAGTTTAAGGTATACGATGTGATGATTCGATACACATAGAAACTGCAAATATTTGCCACAATTAGGTTGGTTAAGACATCTGTCCTCTCACATAATTACCATTTTTTATGTGGTATCTTAAAAACTATCAGTACAGTATTATTCATTATAGTCACCACGCTATACATTAGATTTCCCAGAACTGATTCATCTTACAGCTGGGAATCTGTGCCCTCTGACCGGCATCCTCCCCATCACTCCTCCCCCCTACCCCACGTGGTCCCCAGGAACCACAGTTCTACTCTGTTTCTGTGAATTTAGCTTTTTTAGGTTCCACATATAAGGAATATCATAAAGTATTTGTATTTCCCTGTCAGATTTATTTCACTTAGCGTATGTCCTCAAGGTTCATCCATGTTGTTGCAAATGGCAAGATTTTCTTCTTTTTTTATGGCTAAATAATATTCACATATACGTATATATATATATGCCTGTGTGTGTGTGTGTGTGTGTGTGTGTGTGTAAAACATTTTCTTTATTCATTCATTGATGGACATTTAGGTTGTCTTGGCCATTGTAAATAATGCTATAATGAACATGGCTGTGCAGACAGCTCTTTGAGATAGTGATTTCATATCTTTCAGATATATTGCCATAGGTGGAATTGCTAGATCTTATGGTAGTTCTATTTTTAATTTTTAAAGGAACCTCCTTACTGTTTTCCATAGTGGCTGCACCAATTTACTTTTCCATCAATAGTGCACGAAGGTTACCTTTTCTTCTGCAGATTTTTTTTTCTGAGTAAGACTCAAGCACTGGGAGAACTCACGGACTAAGGGTATGTGGTTATGTTTAGGGGGAAGAGGGAGGGAAGAAAAGAAGGGAAGTAGGAAAATGGAGAGAAGGAAAAGAATAGTTTCAAATAATTGAGGGGAAATCATTCCATTTTTATTTATATATATAACATGAGACTTCTGATATTTAGGTTTTAATATTTCTAAATAAAATGAGTAAGGAAAGACACTCACGAAGGAAAATCACAAATGAACAGATTTGTCTTCACAGAGAAAGAAATTAAAAGCGCTCCTTAGAGAAAAATTTTACCTTCCTGTGCATTTGATTGTCATTAATAACTGAGAGGCAGGTATTATTATCACAGCAGAGCACAGGGAATGAATGAAAGCTCAGAGAAGGTAAATGACTTGCGTGAAGTCACACAGCTTAGCAAGCAGGAAGCCAGCCCAGACCTGAGTTTCTCTGGTTCTCTGGTTCCGAAGCCTGCGTTCAGTTCAGCACTCACCAGTCTCCCGTGAGCCATCAGCATCCTGGGAGCAAGATGCTGTCCTTGCTTGCTCACTCGCTCCTTCTGATGGCAGGGGGAAGCCCTGAGTCTCCTCCATCTAAAATGCGGATATTACTCATTCCACCACACTAGGCATCCTAAGGCTTACGTGAGACACCAGGGAGGAATTTTTTTAAGTACAGAGAACAACTGTTCCCTATACAGGTGCCGCTTTTTGTCTGGAGCCCATGAACCCTGTTATTTCCTTTAATTGGCTACATTTGCAGTCCAGCGTGCTCCGGGGCAGCTCAGGGTCTCCCCGGGTAGAGAAGGGGGAAAGGCGGCAGCTCGGGCCAGGGAGCAGGTGCTGGCTGTGGTGGCTCCAAAGGGGAAGGCATGACATGGAGGAGGAGGCTGAACTGGCCACAGGCCAGGGCAGGAGGGGTAATGTGCATCCTAGAGGCAGAGCCGGGGAGGAGGCCGGAGGGCAGAAGGGGAAAATGCATAGGCAAAGGAAAGAAAGCAAGCCACAGAAAGGAAGCCATCTTAGCACCTTGACCTTCCAGTGACTTTGAATGTCCGCATCCAAGTGTCCACATAAATCACTGGGTGTCTGCATCTGGCCCCTGGTGTCCTGTGCTTCTCCCAGCCCACACCCCCAAACAGCAAGGAAAACTGCCAAGATCCCACTTAAGTGTAAAATAGAGTAATTTATACTTCTGTTAACATTCTATATTTTTGTGCGTATACAAATTTTATTATCTGTATGTTAAACTGACTTATTTGTTTTCTTCTTATTGAGCTCTGAGAGATCTTCATAAATTCTGGGTACAAATCCCCTACCAGATATGTGTTGTGCACTTATTTCTCCCCACTGTGGCTTGTCTTTTTATAATTTTAACAGCCTTTGAAATGACAGAAAACCTTTCATTTTGAGGAAGTCCAACTTACCTACTTTTCTTGTAAGGTTCATGTTTTTTGTGTTCTAAGAAATTTTTGCCTAAATCTAAGGTCAGAAACATTTTACATTACCTCTATGATTCATTTTAAATTAATTTTTTTATATGTGGTACAAGTTTAAGATCAAGGTTCTTTTTTTTGAAAAGACTATTTTCTCCATTGAGCTACCTAAGCACCTTTGTTGAAAAATAATTGACGACAAATGAGTGGGTCTATTTCTGGGCTCTATTCTCTTCCATTGATCTATATATGTCTACTCTTATGCCAGGGCCACACTATTGATTATTGATTATTATAGCTTTAAAAGTTATTAGACCAGGTAATTTGAATCCTTTCACTTAATTTGTCTTTTCAAACAGTTTGCTTATTATAGATTTTTTTTGTTTTTCCATATTAATTTTAGAACCAGCTTGTCAATGGTAAAAAGCTTCCTAGAATATTGACTGGGATTGTGTTGAGTCTAGGTATCAATTTGGGGGACCTGACATCTTAATAATAGGTCTTGTGACTTATGAATATGGTATATCTATTGATTTATTTATATTTAAGTCCTGTTTGATTTCTCTCGTACAGATCTGGCACATACTTAAAAAAATTATTGCTATGTATTTTGGTTTCTATGATCTTATAAATGATACTGTTTTATAAATTTCAATTTACAGTTGCTCATTGAAAGTATATAAAAACACAACTGATTTTTGTATGTTGACTTTTTGTCCTCTGATATCACAAAACTAGATGTTTTTAATAGCTTTTTTTGGTTGATTCTTTGAAATTTTTTGTCTAGATGATCCTATTGTTGATGAATAAAGATGGTTTTATTTCTTTCTTTCCTATTTAAATGCCTTTCATTCCTGTTTCTTACCTCACTGTTCTTGCTGGAATCTCCGGTTCGATGCTGGAGAGAAATGATGAAAGTGGGCGTTCTTGTTTCCGTTTGGGGAGCAAGCCTTCAGCCTTTCACCCATGAGCATGCGTTCAGCCGCAGGGGTTCAGCAAACGCCCTTTGTCGGGTTGAGAAATTTCCCTTTATTCCCTTCTATTCCTAGTTTGCTGAAAGTCATGGATGAGAACTGAATCATGTCAAAAGCTTTTTGTGGGTGCGTCTATTGACAGGATCACGGAGTTTGTCTGTTGATGCCGTGAATTACATTGATTGACTTGTGTAGGTTCAGCCAACCTTGTGTTCCTGAGAGAAATCCCACTTGGTCATAACGTATCACTTTCTTTAATATACAGTTAAATTAAATTTACTAAATTTTTAAAGGAATGTTTGCGTCCACATTCACATTGGTCTGTGATTTCCTTTTCTTGCCGTGTCTTCGGTGCCAGGGTAATGCTAGCTTCACAGAATGAGTTAGGAAGTATTTCCTTCTTCTGTTTTCTGGAAGAGCTTGTGTAGAATTATAGTATCACAGTATAATTACAACAGCTGCTTCAAAATCCTTATGTGCTCATTTGAACAACTGAGTTATCTCAAGGTTGGTTTGTTGATTTTCTTCTTTCTTGATGAGGGGGCAAATTTCCCCAATCTTCAGAAGTCAGACAGTTTTGGGTCGTATCCCCAGCATTGTGACAATTATGTGTCATGGAGATTCGAGATTCTGCTTTGCATGTATGTTTGCTTTTCTTAGTAGACAATTACTTTTGTTGGTTTGCAACTGCAAATTCTTTCTCTTGGGCAGCATCTCAAATCTCAGTTCCCTCCTTTGTTCCTGGGCTGCTCACGCCCTATCCTGGGCATGCACAGATGGAGGGCTGCAGAGGTTGGAGTGCAGATTTTGCACAAGTTTGGACTTTCTCTCTCTGGCTCTCTCCTGCATAGGATTCTCCTTCGCTTTTCAGTGGCCACAGTTGCCCTGAACTCTGTCCTCTACTTTTTCAGGTGAAAACATGCAGGTTTTCTAGCCTTTGTGGTACTGACTAAGGTTTAGTCTAAGGCTAAAAGCCATAAATTTGAGTCATTCACCTGTGTGATTCATTTTTTTCAAATGTCGACTCCTGTCGGGAATCTGCCTTTGTTCCTTCTTCAGTGTAACCAGGTCATCCGGGGATGGGGGTAAGTTTATCCAAAGTTTATACTATTTTCTCTGGGAGAAAAATTAGCATATGTCGGCCATAGTAGCAGTGGAAATCTTTTACCTTTGTTGTGTCTACATAGTTGTTCCTTTAAATTTATATTAAGCCTGTTTGACATGTATAACAAAATATTGGCCAATATGAAATAGACATTTCCTTTGTCGAGTTTTAACTACCATGATATCCACAAAAATCTAAAATTACTTAACCAAAGCCCATTGCTGCCCCTTCCACTCCTCCACAAGAAAGTGTTCATTTTTGTGTGTTCTAACAGTGCTGGGGGAAGCCCTTTGCAGATAACTTTTCTGTGATGAAGGCGAAGTTGTTAGCTCGAATTATAAGGCTGTTGGGTGCGAAGAACTTAACTCAAGTTGGAGAAACAATGCCCTGCCCTTCCATGATGGGAGACTGTTCCCCACGTCCCCTCTAGTTGATTCATTTACTCATTAAATATTTACAGAGTGCCTCATATGTTAGACCAGGTGCTGGATGTCAGGGATGTGATTATCAGAGATTTATTAAAGGAGCCAGATGTGAAACAACAACGTACAGGTGTGGAATTTTAAACTGTGATTAGTGGCATGCATAAAAAGCCTAGGATGCTATGGGAGTGCACAACGGGGAGCTTGGCCCAGCCTGGATGGTCAGGGAAGGCTTCCCTCAGCGGCGAGACATCATTGGAAAGAGGAGTGAAAGTTAACTAAATGTGTGCACTAGTGGGGGCAGTTCCAGGCGGAAGGAACAGCAGGTGCAAAGAGCCAGAGACGGGAGCAGATGGGGGAGCCAGACCAGTAAATGTGAAGGCAAGGAGCACAGGATGAAGCCTGAGAGGGCGGGGTCCTGATCGTGCAACTCTGTAGTCCAGTTTAGAGATTCTTAGCTTCTCCTCTTCTGTATCTCCCTCTTCTTACCCCTTTGTTAAATCGTTGTGAAAAATAACTCATGGATCACATTCAAAGAAAACCCAGTGCCCTCCCCCATCTCTGCCCTAGTCCACAGAGATAACCACTGTTAAGGCTTCCCATATATGCTTCCAGAACTATTTCATAAATGCACACACATACATAAGAACATACCACTTCTATAAAAAGAAGCTCAACGAGACTTTTCTACATTGGCGAAGTTGGTTAAGCATCAGTTTTTTTCAACGGCTTCCCAGCATTCCAGTGCATGGATGTGCCAGTTTGTGTTACTCAGTCCATATTAACAGATATTTTAGGTTCCTTCTGTTGTTTATTATTACCAACATTGTGTCCAGGAACACTCTTATAAAGATACACTTGGGCCCATGAGTGTGTAGATGTGGAGGATACATTCACTTCAGTGGAATTCCTTGATGAAAAGGTGTGCACATGTGTCGTTTTGAGAGACACGGCCCAGGTGGCCTCCAGAGAGGTTTGCCCAAGGCCCTTCCCAGAAAAATGTGCTGTAGGCACAGCTTAGCCTCAGGGGCCGAGGAAATGTTGGGGCACTGAACTGTGCGTATTCACCTCCTGACACGAAGGGAAACTGCTCATCTGAGATCAATAAATATTTAATTAAATATCTCTACAGTGCATTACTTGCAATGTTCTCATTCATAAAAACGTTGATTATATTTAAATAACAATTAGTAGTTTATGTATTTTGCCCATTTTGCAAGAATTCACAATATGTCTAATGACTGTTGAGAAATAGCCTATCATAAATTATATAGCCTGTCACAAAAATTCCTTACAGCCAAGGAATTTCAAAGGCAAAAATTATAACAACTCTTTTAATACTCCAAAATCAGCAAAAATCATACTTAATATAGGGTGCATGTGTATTTTAATGTATTTCCTGTGATGCATGGCGTCCAAAAGCCAGAGTGCCCGAGACCTGCGAAGGCATTGAAAGGACTCGACTGCACAAACCACGCAGGACACTGCCTGTCTCCTTACGCCTTCGTTAACACTGTGTGACCAGGACTTTTCATCTCTGCCAACATGGTAGCGATCCTTCCGCTGGTCTCTTAGTTTTATTTATTTAACTATGAGAGCAGTTGAGCATGTTTTTTGTGTGTGAATTTTATGCCATTTTTCTCTTTTACTGTGAACTGAATTTTTATGATTTTGCTATTGGATGTTGATCATTTTTTGTTGATTTGCTAGGTCTTTTTATATAATGAGGACTAAAATTCTTTGTTAGTCGTGTGGTGCTACCAATATTGGGTTGGCCCAAAAGTTCATTCTGTTTTAAGTAAAAAGATTTTTTTTTTCATTTTCACCAATAACTTTATTGAGCAATGTATTCACCATTTTGTTCCATTACCTTCTGCCATATTTCAGGCAGCTTTATAATTCCATCTTCCTAAAACTTTTTATCTTTTTGAGCAAAGAACTGTTCCAGGTGCCTTTTGTAGTCTTCCAGGGAATTGAAATTTTTTCCAGTAAGAGAGTTTTTTAAAGACCAAAATAAATGGAAATCTGAAGGTGCAATGCCTAGTGAATATGATAGATGAGTCAGAACTTCCCAGACAAGCTGTAACAGTTTTTGTCTGGTTTTCAAAGAAACATGAGGTCTTGTGTGATCCTGATGGAAGATTTTGTGTTTTCTGTTGACTAATTCCGGATGCTTTTCTTTGCATGCTGCTTTCAGTTGGTCTAATTGGGAGCAGTACTTGTTGGAATTAATTGTTCGGTTTTCTGGAAGGAGCTCATAAGAGATTTGAAGAGGACTCCCTTCCACTCACACCACATACACAACACCTCCTTCTTTGACGAAGACCGGCCTTTGGTGTGGTTGCTGGTGGCTCATTTCACTTGCCCCACGGTCTCTTTCATTCCACATTATTGTGAAGTATCCATTTTTCATCGCCCGTCACAACTTGCTCTAAAAATGGAACGTTTCCATTACGTTTAAGTAAAGAATCACATGCAGAAATATGGTGAAGGTTTTCTTCCCTTAACTTATGTGGAACCCAAACATCAAAGCAAGTAACATAACCAAGTTTGTGCAAATAATTTTCAACACTTGATTTGGATATTTTGAGTATCTCAGCTATGTACCGCTTGGTAGAATGTTGATTGTTCTCAGTTAATGTATTGATTTGATCACTATCAACTTCAGCTGGTCTACCTGACCATGGAGCACTGTCCAGCGAGAAATCTCCAGCACAAAACTTCACAAACCACTTTTGACATATTCAGTCAGTCACAGCACCTTCTCCATACACTGCACAAACCTTTTCTGTGTGTTTCACTTGCATTTTCACCTTTCTTAAAATAATAAAGCACAATATGCTGAAATGTTGCTTAATTTCTTCCATCTTCAATATTAAAATGGCTATACAAAAATTCACCAATTTTGATAAGGTTTTCTTAAATGCATGCTGATAGGACGGCTGTCACAATACAATCTACCAAAACTGTTTTGAATGAAGTTAAAGATGACTAAGCACTACTACGGCCATTGTACAAAAAAAAAGAGTGAACTTTTTGGCCAACTCAATATTTCCTTCCAGTTTGTTATTATTTAGCTTGCTTTATGATAATTTGTATGTATTATTTTTTGCCTCCAAGAGTTTTATTGATTTTTCCTGGTTAAACTGAATTTTTTTCTTTATGGCTTCCTGCAGGAAGTCTAAGAACAAAAGGAAGCCTTGAATGGCTTTAAGCATGGAAGTGATATTGTCTAATTTGTGTTTCAAATGGGGCCGCTACATGGAGAACTGGAGACTGTCTCGGGGGTTGGGGCCAAGATGAAATATACGGAGAATGATTAGAATGTGAGAGGCAATGGTAGCTTAGCTTGAAGGGGACAAATGGGAGAGCTGTCAGGAGGCAAAACCAGAACTGGTGATGGGGAATAAGGGGGAGAGAGAGGTAACAAGGGTGACTCCCAGATTGCTGGCTTGGATAAGGGAATGGAATGGAGGAGCCACTCCCTGATATAGAAACATGAAAGGAGAGCTGGATATTTGTCTATTGTTTGTTTGTTTGCTTTGGTGAGAGTTGGGGCTCAAGTTGGTGAGATAAGGAGTTAGGTTTAGGACATGTTGAGCTGAAGTACCTCTGAGATATCTGGGGAGAGAAAGTCATTGGGTCCATGGCAATGGAGCACAGGGTCCAGTCGTTCTGAGGATGTGTTCCCACTTCAAGCGTCTTGGTCTCCACGTGGATGATTAAAGCTCGGCAAACCCCCTCACTCACAGTGTCTTGACTCACAGCATTTCACTCAACTTGTGTCCAGAAGTTGGCACAGATGGAAGGAATCGCCAAGTGACTTTCCTGCTGAGAAAAAGAGCTTTTGATTTAAGCAGAAATATCCTCCTGTTTCAACCATTAATTTATGGTCCTAAATTTTTTCTTTTAATTTAAAATAATATCAACGTGTCCTGGCCAGTGTGGCTCAGTTAATTGGAGCATCGTCCTATAGACCAGAAGGTCATAGGTTCCATTCCCATCAG
Source organism: Micronycteris hirsuta (assembly GCA_004026765.1). Classification (NCBI taxonomy): domain Eukaryota; kingdom Metazoa; phylum Chordata; class Mammalia; order Chiroptera; family Phyllostomidae; genus Micronycteris; species Micronycteris hirsuta. The sequence goes on from PVJI01003124.1 coordinate 33,346, forward strand.
GGCATATACCTGGGTTGTGGGTTCAATCCCCAGTGAGGTCACATATGAGAGGCAACCAATTGATGTTTCTCTCCCTCTCTCTATCCCCCCTTCCCCTCTCTCTAAAATCAATATGCATATACTTGGGTGAGAATAAAAATAACAATAATAATAATATCAACCTTACAAGAAAATTGCAAGAACACTACAAAGAATGTCTTTTTATGTATCACCTGTTGCAGGTTATTTATTTTTGTATGAAAACTACCCCAAAATTTAATGGCTTAAAACTACCATCATTATATTGTACATCATGATTTTCTGTGTTGAGAATTTGGGCAGAGCTTGGCGAGGAGGTTTCTGTTCCACGTGGGATTGACAGAGGTCACGGACTGGCATCAGCTAGTGGGTGGGCTGCTCTGGAGAACCTGAGAGAGCTGTACCTCACGTGGCTGGCACCGTGGTGAGGATGTCTGGAAGTGTCGATGGGAGCACCTATCCTGTCGGTATGCTCAGCAGTGTGGTGGTCTCAGAGAGTTGCACGTCCTATAGCGTCAAAGACCCCAGAGAAAGCTTTCTAAAGGTTTACTCAGGTCGAAAGTACAAACCTTCTCGTGACATAGCCTTGGAAGTCTCAGAGCATCACTTTCCCTGCATCCTAGAGGTCCGACAAGTCAGGAAGGCCAGCTCAGATTTGAAGATGAGAAATCATTTTCCTCTCCCAATCAGAGGAGTAAAAAAATATTTGTGGCCATCTCTGCGGTGCCACAGTTCACCAACTGTCAACACTGTGCCGCATTGGCTTTATCACGCTCTCTGAACTAGTTGAGAATAACTTGCATGCATCATGCTCCTTTACCCCTAAATGCTTTTTATGTATTTCCTAAAAACAAAGAATTCTTTTATATATCCACAGTAGGGCAGGGGTTTTAACATTAGCAACTACTATTATCATATTTCAATTGTCCAAATACTATCATTTATAGCAAATCTTTTTCTGGTTTAGGGTCCAATCAAGGGTCATATGTTATATTAGTTCCCAGGTCTCTTCAGTTGAGTCCTCATTCTTCCCTTTTTCTTTCATAACTTGGACATTTTAAAGAATTTTAGTCATGCCAATTGTTCTGTAAAACTCCCCGAACCTGGGTTTGCCTGACATTTTCTCATTGTTAGCTTTAGGTTATGTCCTTTTGTGCAGAACACCACAGAAATGATGTCGTGTTCTTCTCAGTGCAGCAAATTAGGAAGCACATGATGCTGATTTGTCCCATGGCAGGTAACATTAATGTCAATCATTTTGTTAAAATGCTGCCTGTCAAGTTCCTGCTTTTTCCTTTTCTAATTAATAATTATTTTTGTGGAGAGATTTATTGAGTCTGTCAACAGCCTGTTCCTCAGTAGACTTTCACCTACATATTTCAGCACCCCTTGGTGATGATTCTTGCCTGGCTCTCAACTAGGATGGTAGCAAAATAGTGATCTTATAATGTCGCCATTTCTTCTGCATTTACTAGTTGGCATTCTATAGTAGGGAAGAGCTGTCCTTTATGGATATATGGACTTATTCATATGGACTTATGGATTCTTACTATATTCAATTGATTATGATTCATTACTGTCATGGATTTGAATGTTTAGTGTCTTCAGGTATCTCCTATGTACTTTTGCTGTGTTGCTATTATTTCTTACCTTCTGTCACAGGTGATATTCCAGGCTCATCTTGTACTTTCCCTGCCCAAGCTCTTGAATCGGCCGTTTCTTCTAGCATCCTTTCTTCTTAGCAAAGACTGCTTTTTAGAAACACAGAATCATGTGCTGAAGTGTCGGGCTCCGAGGTCCTTTCACTGGACAAAGCTAGAAAGGCCGGTATCTCTATTCCAATTCAGCTCTGTAGGGTTTGGCTTGCTTTGCCACATTTTAGGGTTATATCTTCTTTCTTCCAGAGTGAGAACTCCAGTGCCTGGCAACATTATTATATTCACTTACTCATTCAAATCTAAAAACATAGAAAGCGGTTTTAGAATTCCTATGTTCATACTACTATAGAAAACCAAATCAATTAAGCCAAATACAAGACTTACTCATTTATTCATTCAATTGTCAGGAATGGCTGAAACCTGTCAGGATTTGTTCTCAGGGCAGGGTATATTGATAATGACCTAAAACAATCATTCTGTTAATATAAAAGGGATGAGGGAGCCATTGAGGCTTTTTGGTGGGCCCCCAATAGTGGTTGCTACAGTCGCTCTGGGGGTTATCTGGAGAACGCTGTGGGAAGGGAATGGAGTGAGGAGGAGGAGGAGCCTGGACAGCCAAGGTCCAAGGGAGAGATGATAAAGGCCTGAACCAGGGAAGCCTACTGGGAGTGTGTTGCCCATAGTCAGCTGAGCCCTTTTAGAACCCTGCACTCTAGTCTGCACTGGCTCCCTGGATAACACGTTTCAACTGCACATTCTCCAGTGTCAGGAGAATACTGGCTGTGTGACCTTAGAAATGTTATTAACCTCTCTGAGCCTCGCACAGGTCCCTTTGGCTCTAGCAGAAAGGGTGTGAGCCTGTTTTTGAGGTTGCTCAGAGAATTTTTCCTAATTTACTTCCAATCAATGGCTTTCGCCAATAGCATGCGTTTCTTTAATTGGCAATTACACATTCCTTTTAATGCTACAAGACTCCTAGATCCTTTTAATAGATGGCATTCTAATGGCAATTTTCATCTTAAACCACTTTATTTTCCTGAAGAATGAGAGACTATGTTGAGGACATAATGAGATAATTCAATGAAAAAGATGAAATGCTTGACTACCACACAGGTAATAGCAGACAAAAAGTCCCAAGTGGCAATAGATCAGCTAGTGGCAAGTGGGTAACTTTCATTTGTATGGATGGAATATATTCTGAGTTATGAATTCCCCATGTGCTGAGGCCTGCCATTCCCAGTGATGGCTTGACCCGGCTGCCTCTCCACAGAGGGTGCTTCCTGTGTCCGTAGTGGGGTGTAGTGACAGCAGTCAGGGCTTTGGAGCCACCCAGACCTGTATTCAAACTCAGTTCTGTTATTCATTGCCGTATGACGGATGCTGCCCTGTTAAATAGGGGTAAGAAATCCTGACACTGTAAGATATTGTGTACCTTTTAAGAGATCACGAACGAGGAAAGCCAAGTACACAGACACACAGTAAGTATAAGTTTCCTTCTACCTCTGCAATGTCCATGGATTTACTTCTGTGCCCTGACAAAGCCCTGTTTACCTGTATATCCATCCTCTCCACCCCGCAGTGGCCTCAGCCTGACACACCGTCAGCCAGCTCTGAGGGTTGGACAACCAGAGGGATGAGAGCCCAGAGGAGCAATGGTCCTTCCAACACCACACCCAGTATTTCTTTATTTCTTTCAGGACTCAAGGAACAATAAGTCACCCTCTTCTCTCTTCATAAAGAAGCCTTTATACATGTTTTAAAACACCCACCCAGTGCCTACTCTCTGTATTAGATTTTGTGGATGATACAAAGAAGTATAAGATGCAGTCTCTGTTCTCCAGGAACATAAAATCCTGCTAAGGACCCAATATAAACATAATGCAAAGCAGACAGACCTAGGTTCAAATCCCAGCTCTGCCACTTAGTAACTATGTGACTTTGAGTCATCACGTAACCTCTCTGCCCCTCTATTTCCACACCTGTAAAACAGAGCCACCAGTACCTACAGCATCAGGTCATTGTGAGGTCTAGAATAGCCGCTACATGCCAGGGATCTGGCACAGAGGAGGTGCTTGGAAAATCTGAGTTCCTTCATCCTTGAACCACATGGTAGTTCATTAATGTGACAGAAAATCTATCACACATAAGCCAAGTGAAATACCCTAAAATAAAGGCTCTTTAGATTCAGTGGAGGGCAGACCCATGCAGGCTGAGGTACATAGGGTAGATTCCTGGATGAAGAAGGGAAGTGACTAGCTTAGTCTAAGGATGGGCTGATTTTCTCAAATGCATCATGGGAGCTTTGGCCTCAAGGCCTTGTCTCCTGCACAAATGGTTAAGAATGAAGATGTGGGCAACTAAAATAGAAGTAGTGCATTGAAGATGGAACAAAGTCATTCAGTTATCCACCCAAAGCCCGGATCAGTGATACTGTTTTCCCTCTAACTGCCAGTTCTCACCAAAGACCTGTCTCAATGGCTTTCCAGCCGCCATGAATGAATTGTCCTTCCTCTGGCAGTAATCAGAGTGCATAGGCAATAGCAAACCAAATGAGGACAGGTATATGTCTAGGGTAAAGAAAATGCTAATGGACAGAGATGTGTTCACCTCAGGGCACCTAAAGCATTGCTTTAAACAAAAATGTGCATGGAAATTTACTTGTAGAAGAGGCTGTTAATAAACAATCACCAGCTTCAGTAAATTATGATATTGTTCCCAATTACCAGCTCCCTCTTCTCTAAAAGAATCCGATGTTCCTTCTTTGCCAGGACATTCTGTGGGCAGAGTACGGCAGCAGCCCACTGATTCTCAGAAGGGCCATCTGACCTGCTTTGGCCAATGGCATATGAGAGGATGTCATAGGCATCACATCAGAGTAGAAACATCAAATGAATTTCAGTGGTTTATTTGGCCTCATCCTCTTCCCTTCTCAGATAATGTGACTGTCAACCTAGGTCCCAGAATGAGAAGGCCTGGTGCTCAAGGTAAGCCAACCACAGCTGAGTCATGACAAACAGTGAAGCAGACCAAATAGACCAGCAGACCCATGAGCTAGTAATGTTTGTTATCATAAGTCACTGAGATGTGGAGGATTTTTGTTGCCACAGCAAAAGCTGACTCGTACATCAACATTAATTGAACACTTGCTCTGTGTTGGTGCTGTTCTGAGCAATTACATATGTTCTCCCATTTAATCCTCACATTAGTTATGTAAGGTACTGTTTCAGCCAAGCGTTTCCATTATAAACATCAGAAAATTACTCTGTGTACAAAAGGAAGTGCAAAAGGAAGGCTTTGCTTCCAACCAAGATGGAACAAAATCTGGATATTTCCTCCCACCTGAAAGAACTGAAACACCACACAAAATATATAAAACAATGATTCTCAAGACATTAGACAATACGCGGTGAAGGACAGTGATCTCTAAGAGGTGGGAAACAAAAGTTGACTCAGCTTAAGCCTAGAGAGAGTTTCCAGGAGGTGGCACAGAAAAAGGGGAAAATCAGACAGAGCATGGTGATCTCCTAGATTTAGGCCTATGGAGCTAAAAGCGGGAGGCCAAGTTGACGAAAATTTGCAGGGCAGAATACTGGGAAGAAAGCTACACAGAAAGAGGGCCACGGGGATTTGCAAGGGGTCCCCCTAAAGGATTCAGCTGAGTCAAGATCAGGGTGTGCATAAGCGGAAACTATCCAAGGCATGGAAAATAACTACCAAAAAGGCTAGAGGGGACAATCACTGGAGCTCATCTAGAACAAGAAACAGTGGCTGCTCTCACCAGCCAGTTGGACACCAAACAGAATACTCAAAAGGGCCTTGCTCCACAGTGAGAAAAGATTACCAGGCATACAAAGAAGCAGGTACACACAACTCAAAGTGAGGAGAAAAATCAATCCATTGAAACTAACCAGGAAATGGCACAGATAATAGGATAAGTAGACAAGGACATTTTAAAAGTACTGTGACTGTATTCCATACGTACCATACACTAGAGAAAAGATAGCAGGTGTTAAAGACATGGGAGATATAAAAAATGCCCAAGTTGAATCTCCAAAGACAAAAACTACAGTATCTGAGATGAACACACACTGTATGGGATTATTGCAGATTAGATATAGCAAAGGAAGGATTGGTGAAGTTGAAGACAGAAAAATAGAAGCTGTTGAAAACGAAGCACAGAGAGAAAACAGATGAAAGAAATGAACAGTAATAATGAGTCACAGGACGACTACATGTGGCCTATGTGTGTGAAATTGGAGTCTTTGAAGGAAATGGAGGGGTCAGGAAAAATTTTTGAAGAAATAATGGCTGAAAAAATTTCTCAATATGATGAAAACTGTAAACCACAAATCTAAAAAGCTCAGCAAGGCTCTGGCTGGTATGGCTCAGTAGATAGAGCTTCAGCCTGCAAACCAAAGGGTTGCTGGTTCGATTCCTAGTCAGGACACACGCCTGGGTTGTGGGCCAGATCCCCAGTAGGGGGTGTGCATGAGAGGCAACCACACATTGATGTTTCTCTCCCCCTCTTTCTCCCTCCCTTCCCCTCTGTCTAAACATAAATAAATAAATAATTAAAAAAAATAAAAAGCTCAACAAAACCCAAGCACAAGAAACATAAAGAAGACTATAGCAAGACACAACACAGTCAAATTGATTGAAACCACTGATAAAGAAAAATGTTGAAAGTAGCCTGGAGGGAGGAAGGAACACATCACCTACAGAATAACAAAGATGAGGAGGACTGTAGATTTTTTTTTCAGAAAAAATTTAAGCTAAAAGACAAGCAGCAATATCTCTAAAGTGCTGAAATGAAAAAAATCTATCAACCAAGAATTGTGTATCAAGAGAAAATTTTGAAAAGATTTTATTTATTTTTATAGAGAGAGGAAAAGAGGGATAGAAACATCAATGTGAGAGAAAAACATCAATTGGTTGCCTCTCACATGCCCCCAACTGGAAACTCAGCCAGCAACCCAGGCATGTGCCCTGACCAGGAATAAAATCAGCAACACTTTTGTCTGCAGGCCAGTGCTTAATCCACTGAGCCACACCAGCCAGGGTCCAAGAGAAAATCTTTCAAAAATGAAGGCAAGCAAGATTCTTTCAGACATACAGATCTGAGTAACTCATCCTCATCAGAACTGCACTATAAGAAAAGTTTCAAGGAAATCCTTCAGGCGGAAGGAATGAAAAGTATTTGAAATGGTAACTGTATGGGTAAGTACAATGACAAATTATTATTTAAATATCTTTAAAAGATAATCAACTGGTTAGAGTAAAAATGAAAGTGTAATAAGGGGTCTATAATCTATGTAAAATGCATGACAGGAGTAACATGTATGATCACTACACACAAAGGCCAAGAGGGAGACGTGAAGAATACTGGGGTCAAGTCCTTACACTGGAGGTGAAGCGGTGTAACGCTGCTTAATGGTGGACTGTGACGACTTAAAGGTGTGCACTCTGAGCCCCAAAGCAACTCTAAAATAACACAGCAGGGATGTGCGGCCAAAACCAACGAAGGGAACAAAAGGAACTTATAAAACACAGTCAGAGAGAAGCTGAAAAAAGAGGGGAAATGAACAAGTGGAGCAAATACAAAACAAATAGTAAATGGGTAGATTGAAACCCAACCATGCAAATGATCACATTAAATGTAATCGTTTAAATACCATAATCGAAAGGCAGAGATTACCCAATCAGGTAATAGAACAAAGTCACAACTCTATGCTACCTAGACAAAACCCATTTTAAATCAAAGACACATATAGATTACAAATAAAGTGATGGGGAAAGATACATAATGCTAACACATTTTAAAATAAAGCTAGAGTGAATATAGTAATATCAAACAAAGGAGATTTCAGAGAGGTGAGTATTAGCAGGCAGAAAGAAGGTCATTTCACAAAGGGACATAGCAACTCACAGGTGAATGTACCTAAAACATGTGAAACAAAAACTGATAGAACTGTGAGAAGATGCAGAAAATCCACAAGGATAGTCATAGATTTCAACATCCTTCTCTTAATAATTGATAGAACAGGTAAAAAGAAAATCAATGAGACTATGGAAAGCTTGACTAACACAACCAATTTGACCTCATTTCTCTTTCCAGAACATTCCACCCAACAACAGCAGAATACACAATCTTTTTAATTGCACCCAAAGCATTACAAAGATCAACTATGTTCTGAGCCATAAAATAAATGTCAGTAAACTTAAAATTTCACGTCGTACAAAGAATGTTCTCTGACCACCCTGGAATTAAATTAGACCTCAATACCAGAGTGAAGTCTGGAAAATCTCCAAAATTATTGAGAAACAAAATAACACAATTTGAAGTAACCTGTGAGTCAAAGAAGAATTTTAAGTTACAGAGTATTTTGAACTGAATGAAATGAAATGAAATGATGCAACATAGCAAAATTTGTGGGATGCAGCTGAAACGGTCCTTAGAAATTTATAGCACTAAAGGCCTATATTAGACACAAAAAATGATCTCAAATCAATGATCTCAGCTTTCAGGTTAAGAAACTAGAATAGGAAGAGCAAATGGCTGCCAAGTAAGCAGGAAAAAAAGTAAAGATCAGAGCAAATATCAATAAAATAGAAACAAAAAACCCAAATGCTTATTCTTTGACAAGATTAATAAAATTGATAAACTGCTCACCAGACTGAACAGGCAGAGAGAGAGAGAGAGAGAGAGGCAGAGAGAGAGACCTAAATTACCAGTATCAGAAATCAGAGAGGAGACATCACTACAGATTCTACATATAGTAAAAGGATAACAAGAAAATATTATGGACAACCTAATGCTAATATATCCAATAATTAGATGAAATGTATAAATTTCTTAAAAGAAATAAATTAACCAAAGCTCACTAAGAAACAGATGACCAGAATAGCTCTACATCTACTAAAGAAATTGAATTTCTACTTAAAAACCTCCCCACAAATAAAATTCCAGGGCCAGATTACTCCACTGGAGAACTCTGTGAAACATTTAAGGAGGAAATAATACCAATTCTACACAAACTCTCCCAGAAAATAAAAAAAAAAGATGTAATTCTTAACTCACTCTTGAAGAACAGCATTAGTTTGATGCCAAACCCAGGCAAACGTATTACAAGAAAAGTACAGACCAATATCTCTTATGAACATAGATCCATATGCAATCCAACAAGGTATTAAAAGCATAATACATCAAGACCAAGTGAAACTTACTCCAGAAATGCAAAGCTAGCTCCAAGTGAAACCTCAATCAATGTAATTCACAGTAGGAACAAAAGGAAAGGAAATGGGGAAATCACAGAATGACTGGGAAGGCTGGAAAACCAGACCCAGAAAAAAGGAGACAGGAACAACAAAATCAACCACAAATTCAGTGCAGCAGAGCCACAGCTGGAGTCACGCCTCAAACCCAATCGTTGAGGGCATCAACACTACTCCCAGCCAATCACTGGACGTGGGGGTGGGCACCACTGCTAACGCTGTCCCTGTGGTCTGGGGGTTGCTGCAGCCAACCCACCCCCATCAGAATAAACTCACCATTGGGAAGACTACAAAAGGGATCAGACAGAAAGGGTGCCTCATGGCCAACAACAGACCCACTAGTCAAACGTTCAATAACTCACAGAATCATTGGGATTGTAGAAAACTAGGCTCTGGGCTGAGTTTTCAGAAACATGTCTGTAACTACACTGCAGAACCAGCCTGGCCAGGAAGATTCTGCCACAACTGAGATCAGGAAGCTGCCACTCCAGCCGCAGAAGTACCAGCCAGAATGGACTGCCTAGGCCCAGGGCATTTCCCCATGGAGCTCCCCTGGCAGAATCCAGATCACATCCACATCCAGAGGCAAGGGAAGCTGGGAAATGAAGAGGGCTGTTTGTTTGATTTTACCCAAAACAAAATGTGAAGACAGTTTGCAAGAGATTTGAGAGCCAGGACCAAGCGCTGGGCTTTTTGCCCATCAGCGGGACGTGACTCGGCTCTCTACCCAGATGCATGTGGCGGGGAGTTCTTCACACAGGAAAGCAGTGCGGCTGCTCTAAGTCCAAAGCGGACAAGTGCCACTAGAGAAAGGCACTGTCATTTCCATTTCAGACTGGAAGCTCAGCTCCCAGACTTTGGATAACTTGTGCAAGACCACAGCTTGAGGAACAAGCCTTTACAGAATCACCTCCTTTTGTCCTCACAACTCTCTGTGGTAGACATTACCATCCCCTTTTGTATAAGAGAACAATGAGGATTATAGAAATTAATTAAAATTTAAAAATCCTGTGGCATGACCCTACCATGGTCTGCCCCTCCCATCTTGCCACCTCATTACCATGTACCCAGGCATTTTATGAAAACAGGACCCTTCAGACCTCTGGGTGGAGGTATGCGTGTTCGTGTGCACGTACACGTGCATGTGTGTGTCCTTAATATCTTGTCCTGCACCAAGTTCACTGTTCACTGGATGAGTCTGAGTGCCTTTGTCACTGAGTCTCTCTCGCCTGTCTTCTTTCCTACTGCAGACGAACTTAGATGTATTTCGGAGGCCCCTGAGCCCCCTTAGCTCTGATAATCTAAGAAGTAAAGGACAACAGGATGGAGAATGTGTAGAGGGGTTTCACTGACCTAGAAATCTTGTTTCCTATTCATCCCTCCCCGCCCCCAGCCCTGGGGAAACCACTGATCTTTTTATTGTCTCCATAGTTTTGCCTTTCCCAGAATGTCATACACTTGCACTCATTCAGTGCGTAGCCTTTTCAGACTGGCTTTTTTCTCTTAGTAATATGCATTCAGGTTCCTCCATGTCTTCGTATAACTTGACATCTCATTTCTTTTTAGTGCTGAATGATTTTCCATTCTCTGGATGTACCATAGTTTATTTATCCATTCATCTGTTGAAGGACATTTTGGTTGCTTCTAAGTTTTAACAATTACGAATAAAGCTGCTATAAACATCCACGGGCAGGTTTTTGTGTAGACACCGGTTTTCAGGTCCTCTGGATAAATCCCAAGGAGCATGATTGCTGAATCATACGGTAACAGTGTTTTAGTTTTGTAAGAAACTGCCAAACTGTCTTCCCAAGTATCTGTACTATTTTGCAAAACCACCAGCAATGAATGAGAGTTTCCGTTGCCTCCCATTTTTGCCAGCATTTGATGCTGTCGTGTTCTGGATTTCAGCTGTTTTCATAGGTATGTAGTGGTTTCTCGCTGTTTTAATTTGTATTTCCCTGATGACATATAATGTGGAGGAATGGAACAGTTTTTAGCATTTCATTTGGATGGACTGACCCCATGCTAGTGGAATCAACAATTCCGCTCTGAAGAACAGACGTACGAAAACAGTACCACGGAGGCACCCGGGGACCTGTTCAACACTGCTCACCGCAGCGCCGTCCACAACAGCCCCAAGCTAGAAACCAATCCCGATGCCCCTAGAGAGAAGCGTGGAAGAAAAATTGCTGATAAAGACTCTCTCCTTTGACCAGATTTTAATCGGGCTCCTGTTTGACCAGACCTGACTTTGGACTTCCCTCTGTCCTTGTGCGACCCAGTTTGAACAAGAATCTTGCTAAGTCAGTTTAGTGAAAATCTGCCACCCTTCGCCATCAGACCACCCTCGATATCTGATCAAATTCCTCACCCTTGACCCTGGCCTGCCTTTAGCAAGAAGCCCGTGAGGTCAGTTTAGCCAGAATCCTCCCTTACCCTGATGTTTGCTCTCGGTAATTTTCTATCCACTGACCCCTACCCTGCTCCTGCTCCTTGGCTATGAATTCCCACTGGTCCTTATTGTGTTCAGAGTGGAGCCTGGCCTCTCCCCAACTACAACACCCCGTTGCAGGAGCCCCCCTTGAACAGAGCCTTCCTTACCATTTTTAACAGTGTCATAAATAGTTTTTTAACATTCTGTTTGTTCACCTAATGAACTACTGTTATAGGCCATGACAACAAATGGGCCACCGTTACAAGCATCAACAGGCATGAGTCTGCTTAATCCAAAAAAGCAAGTCCTAGACAACAATATGCAGTGTAGCATGTTTTAGCAAAGTTAAAAAAATAAGTACAACTAAATAAAATAAGGTTTAGGCATATATATACGTATGTATGCCTAACTTATATATGTGTGTGTATATTAACAAAACAACCCAAGGAAGTGATAAACCTGAACAACCAGGATGGGGCTTTTATGGGAAGGGAAGGCAGAAAGATGGGCCAGACAAGGAGCACATATGGGGACGCAGGGGCCTTGGGTTGGATGGTAGGTTCATGGGTGTTTATTATGTCATGAGTAAATACAAAAATAAACAAGGGCCATGCATGACAATGTGTAATGAACCCAGGACCATGATTAATCCAATTATCAGCATTCAATGTATTAAATTAGAAGGAAAAAAGGAAGGAAGGGAAATTTCAGTGGAGCCAGCCTTTCTTCCTTCGTTCCAACCTTTGTCTTTCCTTCCTGTTGCTCATCTTCAATCCTTTATTCCATAAACATTTATGACACGTTTACTGTGTACCTGGCCCAAGGTTAGGTGCCATCCAGAGCACTGGGGTGACTCAGACACAGGCCCGTTCTAAGCGAGCTGCTGGCTGCTGCAGGAGTCAGGCAATCCCCAAAGGCACTGCAGAGTGTTGTGACAGAGGCGAGGCGAGGCAACAAAGTTCTGCAGAGCTCAGCGAGGGAGCCCCTTGTCCACCCAGGACTACTTGGGAAGACTGGAGAGCTTTGTACTTTCGAGAAATTAGTAAGATGAAAATGTAAGTGGGAGTGCAAAGGCTATACTGATGAACAAGACAGCTCTGCCTAGAAATGCGTTCATCCTGGGAGCAAGGGGTGGCAGGAAAAGAGGCAATAGCGACAGTGGGATTGGACCCCTGAGGCAGGGAAGCGCACTGAGCCTGGGGTGTCAGGAGGCTTCCTGGGGCAGACCACATGCACACAGGCAGCGCGCTGAAGGGTGAATCAGAGTTCCCTGGGAGTCTGTACCAGGCAGGAAGATCAGTGTGTGCAAACGCCTGTGTCGGTGAGAAAGACCTTGGCTCACTGGACTTGCTTAGAGGGTTTCAGTGTGCTCTCACCAATAGAGCAGATATAGGGAGTGAGACTAGCACACAGGAGCCAGATTCAGCTAAGAAGTGGGAAGACCATCCCGTGGGCCATGGGGTACCTCTGAAGGAAGTTGCAGGGGAGATTTTGCTTTATGAAGACAGCTCTGACAGTAAGGCAGAGGGGAGGGGGCTGCTGCAGCTGTTGGGGAAAGACATGGTGGTGCCTGAGCCGTTAAGAGGAACGAGATCAGAGAGATGAGCACCTTATGGGCAACACCACGCTGTAGGTGGAGCTCAAAAGAAGAAAGGGAGGGAGGGCAGAGACATGCAGACCTCACACACTGCCATTCTCCTCCGTGGCATGCACATCCTCAAAGTAGCTTCAATATCAAAAATTTCTCAGAATTGAGGATTTTTTCCTTGACTTCTGTTAAACCACAGTTGATCCTTGTGGGAGACAGAGAAGGAGACTGAGGCTGCAAAATCTAAAGCCCGGTAAGTACACTGTAAACGATGCCTGTTGGGAGAAGAGGCAAGCAGTGCCAGGATTCACAGCTTTGCAATATAAACGGCAGTTCTCCGGCCCTCACTGCATGGCCCACCGTGGCCCTCCTGCTCCAGGCCTGACGTTGCCTCAGCTCGAGAATTCCAAGAGCGCTGCAGATCTTCACGAGAAGAAAAACACTTACTGAGCACCTACTAGGTAACACTACAAAAGATAACCAAACTCAGGAATGCTCAAACAGAAGCCACAGGTTTTCAATAACCTAATCTTGGAAGGGACATCCTATCACTTCCAGGGTGTTCCATTGGTGAGAAGCAAGTCAACAAGTCCAGCCCACACCTAAGGGGAGGGGTTAAACCAGGGTGTGAACCAAGAGCTGGGGGTCACTGGGAGACCTTTGAGAGGCTACTCACCTTAATCTGCAGAGTTTTCACAGACAGGATATCCTGGCTTCTCCCCCGATGGCAAGTTCTTTCCCCTGATACCCAGGGCCTGGTGTCCTTTGGGCCTACAGGGACACTTGAGGTACTGCTGTGGACACTCAGTGTCATTTGCAGGGGCCAGTGTGGCAAGCTTATATAGTAGAGCTCCCAAGAGAGGAAGAAGGCAGCTTCTCAAACCGGCCATTGCTCCCACTCCGTCTCATGCTCGAAGCTGTTGTAATGTTTTCTAGGGAGGAGGGGAGGCCGCAGGCAACCCTCAGACTCTGTGTCAGCCGCACTGGGTTGGGTCCGGGCGGAGAAAGTATTCGCTTGACAGTCTTCTTTAAACTCCTCTTTGCTTCTGATCTTCTTCCCTCAGATTTTCTTTCCTTGCTCCCCAGCCACGTCCATTGACCCCACAGTAGCTTGCCAGGTGGGTGCTCCAAGAGCGTCATGACAGGGGTGAGGAAAGACTGCCGTGGAGACCCCTGGAAAGAGAGTAAGTGTGAGGGAGGTCTGAACTGCCACTCAGGTCAGTTCAACCACAGTTGCTCAACATCTGTTCTCGGCTGGGTGCAGGGAATCCAGAGACGTATGAAGTGCAGATACTTGCCCTCCCAGGGGCTCACAGTATTAGGAGAGAGACAGATGTACAAATGCAATGACAAAACAGTAGAATAGTTGCAATAAATACTTGATCAAAACGCCCTTTTGTCACCCCACCACAGTAGCCCTGATTCATGGAGCATTGGCATCTCTGCTTGGGCCATGTCAGCAGCTTCCCAGCTGGCTTCCTCCATCCATCCACTCTGATGCTGAGAGATCTTTCTAGAATGTAAATCTGACAACGCCACTATCCTGGTTAAAGCCTTCTCCAAATGATTTTGGAAAAAGGCTAAACTTTTGGGATGGCCGCCAAGCCCCTTGCCACTGCCTACCCCTCCAGCTTCATCTCACCACCTTCTGCTCCAGTCATACCACAGGCTCTGTGCTGTGGAAGGTGACCCAAGTGACCATCCTGCCCCCCTGTCTCAGGAGCTGATTTCTGTAGCCACCTCCACTAGGAAGCATCCCCAGATTGCCCTTCTCAGTCTGGGAAAGGAGCCCCACAGCTTCCATCAAAGTATTTCCCCCTCCGAGTTGATTTGCCTTTACTTGTCTGTGTTCCAGATGAAATGGGAGTTCTGTATCTAGGCTTTTTGGTGCTTGGCCCAGAGAGCGACGGCGATGATAGAGGTGGGGCGGAGGAATCAGACCGACTGACTGTGGAATGGAACTGAAATCAAGCCTGGGAGCACAGACGAGGACCTCCAGAATAGGAACTTTCAATTTCCCCGAGGAAGCACAGACGCTGGAAGCACCCTTTTGGCCTCCACTCGGGCCACGCCTTCTTCCTTATCTCTCAGCTCAAACTCGCAAAGCAGCCGCCCACCGTTGGCGCGCTGGTAACCGGCTGGGGAGAGACCCGTTTCCCTTCACCTCGGGTGGGCCAGAAGGCCCTGTGAAGCAAGTGCAGTATGAAATTGGACTTCAAGAGATTAGTTGGAGCTTGATCTTTGAAAATAAAGTGTGGATAAGTAAGAGGATATTAAACCATCCCCTTTTCCCGGCTACTATTTCGCACGTGCTTTGGGTAAAGACACCAAAGCTTCGGAATGATTGTGGGTGTCTCCTCCCCCCTCAGGGATACCCACCCTGGTGTTCCAGGCGCACTTGAATGAATGGGGGAGGACCCGCGCTCATGAATGAGTGCGTGAGTGAGGGAGTGAGCAGGCGAGCGGGAGGGTGAATGGCGACCACGCCACCGACTCTGCACAGGGGAGCAGGCGCGGGCTCCACTTCCCTCTCTCGCCAGCTGGTGGCCTCGGGAAGGTGGCGGCGCCAGCAGCGGCCGGAGCTGCTGGGACGGGCCGGGCCGGGGCGCGGGATGGTGGGGGAAGGGGCGTTCCCGGCGGCCGCGCCTTCCCCGGCTATTGGATTAGTGGCCTTCAGGGATGAGCTCAGCCGGATCGGCTTTCAGCTGCAGCCTCCGGGCCGCCCGGGAAGGCGGGGAGCGGGCGGCAGAGGAGGGGGAGGTGGTGGCGGCTGCAGCATCCAGTGCTGGCCGCGGCGGCCGGCGCGCCCCGTGCACAAAGGCGCCCAACCCCTGGGGAGGGCAATGAGCGCACCGTAGCCCGGGCCCGGGCCCCAGCTCCAGCCACCGCTGCCTGCGCTAATGGCGCGGGGGAAGACGCAGGGCGTGCCAGGGGTCGGCGGCCGAGCCGCGGCCCGTGAGCCCTGAGCCCGGGACTAGCTGCCCTCGGGTGCGGAGCCTCGGAGAGGCTACAGCAAGGGCCTCTGCGCGTCCCGGGGAATCCGCGTAGGAGGGTGCTTCCCCACTCCTACCGACCTCTCGCACCTTCCCGCTGCTCCCGAGCGCCAACTTCCCCAAGAACGCTCCAACTCCAAGCCACCCTGCCGGACAGAGGGGGCGCTGCTGCTGGGCACGAGCCCTGAGGACGAACCCCCTGGCCCCGGGCAGCGAGCCGGCATCTTCAGGGTAGATCGGGCGCCCGTGAGTGGGCGGAGGCAGCAGACGCCTCTCCCGGGAGTCCAGGACCTGCCAGTGCTGGCGATTCCTCCTGGACAGGCGCTCGCCCTTTCTTTTATGGTGAGTATTCTCTAGCCTCTGATGAGGGGCGCCCTGAGGCGCACGGGAGCCGGGAGCCGAGATCTGGCTGTGCGGACATCGTGCTGGCCGGCACTCGCCACAGCTGGCGCTCGTGGCTTGGGTCCCGTCCGGGTCCCCGGGCATTCCTCTGCCGGCTCTAGCAGTTGGAGCTGGTTGGTTTGCGTGCAGCTTTGGGGACGTTTGGGCCGGCCCATGGAACCTTAGGTTCGAAGCCTGCTACTTCTCTTAGTAGCGGAGGCGACACACAAAAAAATTGCTCTCTCCTCGCCCGCCCCCTACCCCCTGCCGTCACCATGCCTTAGTTTGGGTCCAAGATCCATCGTTCACGGGGTGGGTGACCTTGGGCAAGTCGCCAAACCTCGATTTCCTCACTGTAGGAGGGGATGATATTGGTACCGGCTTTTAGGGGTGTTGGCAGGATGTACGCTTGTAGCGTGTGTAGACCTGTGCCTGGCACGTAGGAGCACTCAATCAAATGTTAAGTAGCATTATCATCAGCGGTGTGAGCCCAAGCA
Source organism: Micronycteris hirsuta (assembly GCA_004026765.1). NCBI lineage: Eukaryota > Metazoa > Chordata > Mammalia > Chiroptera > Phyllostomidae > Micronycteris > Micronycteris hirsuta. The sequence continues at coordinate 50,187 of PVJI01003124.1, forward strand.
TGCCGTCCAACTTTCTGGAGCTGCAGCATCTCCCTCATCCATGTGATGGGGACCGTAAATCGTAGGGGCCTGTTGGTTGGGGTATTCGGAGTGGTGGGAGTTAAGTGCCAGTGCGCACGCAGTAGGCGCTGGTGAAGTGGTAGCTGCCACCCCCCCCCCTTTTTTTTTTTATTGACGCTGGGGTGATTGGGATAGTATGCCCTGTTTCTGGACAGTTCCTGGCCTTGCTTGGAGACAAACTTGGCTATGCTCAGGAAGGAAGGGGTTCACGGGCTCCCGGAGTCAAGGGCAGGGGGATGGGGGTTGGGGGTTGGGGGTTTGGGTTTGGGAAGGAGGTTGGAGGCCAGAGACGAGCGCGGCAAACCTGTCGGTCCGGGTAGCACAGAACGCGCCACGGGCTCCAAGCCAGGAGGGAACGCGGGGCCCAGAACCGGTCCCTAGTGGGAGAAGCTGGGGCGGAGCGTCGGGGAGGGGGGTGGCTGCTCCCTTCCCCGGGCTGTCCGAGCGTGGAGCACGGGTTGCTGCAGGCTGGGAGAGGAGGGCGCTTCCTACCGCCTTCGCTAGGAGGGGGAGGGCTCTCAGCTCTGGAGTCAGGCTTGAGTTCAAATTCTGCCTCCACCACCCGCCCGCGTGTGACCTTGGGCAGGCACTCTGATCTCTCCCAGCTCATTTTCCTCATTTTTTCCCATCCTCCTCCTGGGGGAGGTTGGGAGGGGGTGATGAAAGTAGGAATTCTCTCCTCTCTAGGAGTCTTTACCCCCATCCCCCCCCCCACACGTCCCCCCTCAATCTGATGAGCCTAAATTAGGAAGACTTGAAATATTATGCCTGAACCTGGAATAAACGCTATTAAAAGGGGAACACAGAATCTGCCCACCCTCTTCCCTGCTAGTCTCTGCACCCTGCACCCTCGGAAGAGGATATCAGGGCACTGGATTTTCGCACCTTGGCGCCTCCACCCTCCAAACAAATCCTGCAGCTTGTCACTCAGGCTGATGAGGAATCCCTCTCTATACCCAAACCCTTAATTTATTTTAAGTCCTGCTGATTAGTGGAGTTCTTAGACAGACAAAGTATCAGTGGCATGGCATAAACATACTTTACACAAGGGCATAGCCCTCTGATTGATTCCTTTTTTAAACTTCCTTAGAAAGTGGTAATAAATGACATTTAAGCTACCTTTGGCAAACAACAGACAAAATTCAACTTGCCGGCCATTCCACTCCAATACCTCTCCAGTTGTGTTTCGGTTTTATTTCAAAGACAGGAGGATGGAGGGCTGCTGTGGAGGCTGCCTGGCCTGCTTTGGTCTGGGATAGGGATCAGTGAGTGTCAGCCAGGCAAGGGGAGGTGGGAGAGCCCCCAGGACACCAAGATATGTGGTGCCCGGGGAGTCTGGTGTGGCTGGTCTGCAGGGGGCTATGCTGGGAGATTTGGCGTGGGAGAAATAAGCCAGAGCAGGTTTTCAGGACTCTTCTGTGCTAAGCTAAGGGATGCAACTTCTCCCTGGAAAAGCCACATGGAGAGTTGAAAGAGAAGATGGGTGGGCAGGTTGGTCGGATTTATCCCTTGGTGGTGGGAAAGATGGCTTGGGGGGTGTAGATTGGGGCCCAGAGACTTGTAAGGAGACCATTGAGGTCATCCAGGCAAAGGAAGTTGAAGACATTGAGTGAGGGAGACTGAGAGATGGGGGCTCCATGGCAGAAACAGGGGTGTGCAAAGAGGAATCTGGCATGCCACAGAGGGAAGAGGCTGAGGGTCAGCCCTGGGTGTATGGATTCTGAGGTGCCAGTGGGTGCCTCCATGTCTGACATCAGGAGAGGATGGGGGTGCCTACAGGGGGAGGCTTGTGGCAGAAAGAAGCCATCTGCCTTTACAAGGTCATTTGAAGGAGCCCTAGTCTGGGGTGGCCAGAGGCTTTAGATAGGTGGTTTGGTGCTGAGGAGAGAAGGCAGGGCTAGAGACCCAGTTAGGGAGAATCTGCAAGGGCTGGAAATGCCAGTCTTAAGAGAAGACACATAGAGAAAGAGAGAGCTCTGAGCAGAGACTGACGATGTGACCTAAAAGTCACCCCATTTGTGGGACAGGCAAGGTGGACCCTGGAGCCAGAAGGTAGCAGGAAGCTGCTGTGAGCCCTACATTTTCATGTGCTGGTGTGTCCAGGGGAAGAGGCCGAGAGCTGTCACGCACCTGGCTCTGCTTTCTCCAGGAAAAAGTGAGGCTTAATCCAATTAGCTGGGCTGCAGAGACACTCACCTGTCAGCCACGCACTGTGAGATATGCAAGTCACACAGATCCCTGGGGCCAGTGGCTCCCTCCCACCTGGCACTGCCTCCTCTGGGTCTCACTGTCTTCCCGCTTCCTCACCATCCTCTCTTCCTCTCCAGTTTCCCCCCTAGAGTCTCAAAAATGATCCCAGAGACCCCGCAGGCTTAACTGAGGAACCTTCAGAAATCCTAGCAGGTTCCCATTATGATATCCTAGATCAAGTCTGAGGTTGAATAGGTTCACTTTTCTTTCAGGCATCCCAGGTTTTCAGACAACCAGTTGTACCAACTGGACAAAGTTCAGCTTGGGAGAGAAATTTATTTTCTTCATAGATCTTCCCAAGAGGATCCCATTATGCAACACCCCCAGGCCCCACTGCCGTCCTCTTACCTCCAGCTTTGCTCCAGTTCGAGCTATGCTGGGCCTCACAGAGGCCAGCTGTCCTGTACGTGTGTCTGGGACAGCCCTCTGGGCACAGGGGCAGCTGCAGCGTTGACCAGGCCTGCCAGGAAGGTGTGTCTCTTTCAAATGACCTTGCAGAGCATGCTGGCCAGCAAACCTCCTTCATCCCATCCCCTGCTCTTGTTGGCTGACAGCCTGAGCTTCCGCCTTGGGGGCTTCTGGCTCAGTCAGGCGTGGGAGGATTCCCATGGAAACCCCACAAGGAGGAGGGGCTGGGGAAGCCTCATTGATTCAAGCTCTGGAAAGACAGGCAGGCGAGGGTTTCACCTGGAACTGGACAGATGGCTCTCTTTGTAAGCTCTTGGGAAGAAAGGGCTTGCCTGGCCAGTTGCAGTGTGAGCTCTGTGCCTATATATGAAGGAGAAAAGCCAACGGACACCCATGAATAAAACCTGGGGGGTTCTTTAGTTCATTCATCATTGGCAGGTGCGTTCTGAATGAGCATCTTTTAAAAAAACAGGCTCTCTACTTAATATTCGTACCAAGAAAATCTTTAACTATTCTGGTTGAACCAGTCCACGTAGGTCTCATTGTCTCTACAAATAAATGTACAGGGATGAAAACTGAGGAATGAGGACCCAGCTCCTGATGGAGTGCTTTCTAAGGCGGCAGCTTCCTCCTATCTGTTTGTTCGTGCTTGCACAGCCGGTAGACGTTCGCCCACCACTTCCTCTGACCCAGACCTATGCAGAGTCCTGGGGACTCCAGGGAGGAGACCCAGCCTTGCTCTTGTCCCCCAGCTGGTTGGAGGGAGATGGCTAAGAAGATGCCATGGCCCCTTGTGATGTCTGTGGTAGAGAGAGGTACAGGGGCTCTGAGAGCAGGGGAAGGGGTGGGGAGTCCCCAGAGGCATTGATACTCCAGGCGAATGAATTACCCAGTTGTGTGCTTGTGGGGTTTGTAGGGAGAGAGAAGGGACCGTGGCAGCAGCCTGTCAGCACATGGATGTGGGGGCCTGTGTGTGCCTGCAGGGAATTCAGGCAGGTTGGTGGAGAGACAGTGAAGGGGTTCATGGAGGAAGATGGGCTGGGAAGCATGGGGGAGCATTCTGCAAGGGTTTAAGGTTAGGAGTCTGCACTCGATCCTGAAAGCTGTGGAAAGACTGTGGAGGAGCTTAGGCAGGGAGCGTGATTAGACTGGCTTCGAGTTTGACAAGTGCTGTAGTATGTGTTGGAAAGCAGTATGCAGTCTGTTAAAGGAATTCAAGTGGCTTCAAACTGCACTGCTTCTTACAGTCCTTGTCATTATTCAGACCTATAACTGGGTCTGACCCCTTTGGTACCAGCTCTCCCTGCAGGGAAGTGATAGGGTCTTAGACTTTGCTGTAGCCTCAGATCCCAGAGAGGCATCATTCTGTTGCTTACAAGGAAGAATGAAATCCACACCCACCCATGACCCCAGCAAGTCTGAAGCCAAAGACTGCACTGAGGGGAGGGCATTTCACCCCATCTTTACCAGTTCCTGCAGCAGCCACGTCGCCTGGCAAACCCCCTGCCTGGGTGAGCCCAGCAGACAGGCCTCCGAGAATGGAATTTTGAGTCCTGGGCCTCTGAAGACCGGGTGCCACATTTTGCAAACCGCCGAGGCTCCTTAACGGGTACATCAGCGCTTCATGGCTGCTCATTTCCCTGTTGAATTGCAACACTTGCCAGGGTCCTGAGAAGGGCAATGGGCAATCTGAGTTTTTGTTTTCTTGCTCTGCCATCATTGAAGTCTAAGTATGACCTAAGACATTGAGTTTGGTGTGGCGGGGGGACGTGATGGAGGCTCCCTTAGGCATTGCTCAGTACGCCCTGTGCTGTGAGATAATGTTCTTCCTATCAGGAGGTTAACTCTTGTATCTGCCGTGTGCCTGGCCCGGTGCCACGTGCTGTGGGGGAGACAAAAAGAGAAATGTGACAAATGTCTACTCTCTTTGGCTGGAGAGAGAGGGCAGAGATTGAGCCTGGCTTGGCCACTCCTGTGTCCCCAGCTCTCAGCAGCACAGAGCCGGGCACATGCAGGCATCACTGTTCGTTGAACAAACAGACGAGGACTGGAAGCAGGAAAGATGCATGGCAGCTAACAAGGGGGCAGCCTGGGCACAGCTAAGGGGCAGCTGCTCAGAGGCTGTGACCATGTTCATGGCAGAGCGAGGCCCTGGGTCGCCACCTCCTGACTTCAGGCCTGGCTCTTTTCCTGCCGCATCCCCTAAAGGGCAGAAAAGGAGACTTCACTAAAGCCCAGCGTCTCCTCTCCACACCATAAGTGTTCTGTGGCCTGCCTCTGCAGCACTGTGCCTGCGCTGTGAGTGAGGGGGCAAGGAAGGCGGGTGAAAGCCTCACGTCCTCAGAGGAATACCCCTCAGGGTGGAAAAATGCAGATAAACAGGAACAGAAGGTCCTGGCTGGCTCAGGGTGGACAGAGGCGTGGGGCAGGCAGCTAGAGGCCCAGTGGAATGGGGCAGGCTTCCCGGAAAAGCTGGAGCTCTCGGGCAGGAGTGGGGAGGGGAGGGAGGATGGACGCAGTGCCCCATACACCTAGACGAAGACATGAAGACTGACCTGTGACCCCAGTTTAGGAGTTGGGGCTCTGCATTTGTAGATTCCTGTCTTCCAACTCCAGCCTGGACCCCGTCTTCAGCCGGTCATTCTGCCTCTTGATTCTGATCCTGGTGCCCTTGACGGTTCTTCTGTAGCTGAATCCTAGTGTACCCCCGTGGTTGTTTCTTTAGGGTGCGTTCAGATGGACAAATGGCAATGTTGGAGGACATACACAGTTTAAAGCAGCACTCAGCACTCTCCGGGTGCCTCTTGGGTGCCCTGTACCATCCCAGACTTTACAGATGTCTACCCTGGTCCTTGCAAAGGCAGGCGAGGTTAGCACAGGGTTAGCAGCGCTGTTCAGATGAGTCTCAGAGGTTGAATCCTTGCCCAGGGCCCAACGTACAGGCAGGAATTCAAACCCTGCCCTTCCTTATATTGTGATGTCACTAGTTTTCCTTAGTGCATGGCCATTCATGAACACTCCATTCTGGGCTCTGTCTTGGGGGGTGGGGGGAACAGCAAAAGGGCTGCCTGTTACATGTCCACCTTGCCACATCCCCAGTGTGGGCAACCTTTAGGATCCACCTGCCGCTGATGGTGGGGCAGAGACTTTGAGGCCCCGAGACTGCAGCCAGGAGGGAGAGCGCCTTGCCCTCAGTGACCCAGCAAGGGTGTCCTCTGGAGCTGCCGGTTGGCCGTGGCTTTCAAACACGTTCGAGTTGTCTCTTTAACAACAACAGCGAAGGTGGCACAGTTGTGGACATTTCCCTTAGAAATGTCCTGGGTGGGCGTCATGAAAAGGTTCTGTTCTAAAAAGCCTGGAGGGAGATGGTAAAGCACAGGCTTGTTCCACTGTAGCCCTGGGGTCCTTCCCCATCCTTCTGATTACTGGGGACCTCTCATTGGGAGCCTCTTTCTCCTTTTGAATAAAGGGGCACAAACCTCCTAGTTCCCGTGAAGCAGATATCATGTGGCCTGGCCCAGAGTGAGTGCATAATTTAAGGTTAGTGATGGAGAAAGCGCAGGGGAGTGGAGGCAGTGGGGACTTTGGGTTCAGGCTACTGAGGGTGGGATCAGCCCTGGTGGCTTTCAACTAGGTGACTTTAGTCAGGATGCTTCCTCTTGGAGCCTAGTTTCCTGGTCCCTTAGAATGAGAGCAGAGAAGCCTTTAAGTGAATTACCAAAGTGGCAGATTCCAACCCCCACCCCTGCAGTCAGATGCCCTGGGGCAGTCTGTGCAAACTTCCAGAGAGGACTCTGAGTGAGGGTGTTGGTTCTACTGATTGAATCCCCACTACGCGCCCCGCGCCTCTTACATGTTATCTTGCTGACTTCTCATAACCTGTTTGAGGCTCAAGGGCTGGATGAGCCCTTTGGGTTAAATACCCCACCTCCTCCTCCCTTTCTTCTCTTCTCCCTCTTTCTTCTCCCCTCCCTCTCCCTCCACAAAGGCAGGTGAGGTTAGCACAGGGTTAGCAGCATACTGGACACACACCTTGTTTGTTTGACTTCATCGATCTGTTGGATCTTCCATATCAGTATATTCTTTTGTCCTGCTGCATAGTGTTCTATCATATGGATTAACATAAGTTCTAGTCTTATAATTGGCAGTCTTTAATGCAATAAAAGCAGAACTTCTTGCAAAAAAATTATCCTGTCTTCATTTGGGGTTTCTCCCAATATTTTGCTGCTACAAACAATGCTGCATATTTATATATATATAACACATATGATAATTTATATATACATGTATTACATATTATATATTATACAATACATACATGATATATTACATATATATGTATATATGTAGTTTTGCACATTTGAGAGCATATCTGAATAAATACCGGAAGTGGACTTGCTAGGTCAAAGAGTATGTGCATTTGTAATTCCAAGAGATGATGCTAATTTGATGTTTGCTGAGGTTTCACCATTTAACCTTTCATTTAATGACGCAGGAACCTATCTGCTTCTCCAAGAAGACGTTATCCAACTTTCTGATCTTCACTAATCTGATACACCAACATGTCATTTCATCGTAGTTCTAACTAGTTTCTCTTTTATTGGGTTGGCAAAAAGTCCGTTATGTTTTTTTCCATACAATGGTTCTAGTAGTGCTTAGTTGTCTTTAACTTCATTTGAAACAATTTTGTTAGACCGTTGTGACAGCTGTCATATCAACATGCATTTTAAAAAAAACTTGTCAAAATTGGTGAATTTTTGTGCAGCCATTTTAATATTGAAGATGGAAGAAAATATGCAACATTTTCAGCATATTATGCTTTATTATTTCAAGAAAGCTAAAAATGCAATTGAAATGCAAAAAAAAATAGATTTATGCAGTGTATAGGAAAAGTGCTGTGACTGATCGAACATGTCAAAAGTGGTTTGCAAAATTTCTTGTACCATTGACATTTGGGCCAAATAATTCTTTGCTGTGGGGCTGTCTGATGCACTGGAAGACGTTTAGCAGCTCCCCTGGCCTCTACCCACTAGAAGCCAATAGCGGGAGAGAGCCGACATACTGAAATATCCAAATCAATAAAGTTATTGATGAAAATGAAAAATGTATCTCTTATTTTACAGAAAAAATGTAATGGACTTTTTGGCCAACCCAATATTATGCATTTGGTAGACAGGTCATCTTTTCAAAGAAGCTGTTTGGTTTTTTGTGTGAGCAATTCGTTGTATTCTTTCCCATTTTGTATTTGGGTTGGTCTTACTCACTTGTAGGAGTTTGTCATATTTATGATTTGTGTTACACATATCTCATTTTAAAACAAGTCTAACTACTTTTATGAGTGTTTTTTGCTATGCAATTTGGTTATTTCTCATTTTAATTTCATACTTAACATATTTGGGTCTTCTGCCCCTCTTTTTGAAATGATTGGATTAAGTGGTTTATGTGTTTTATTTTTTAGTTATGAAGTCATGCATTAAGTATATTTAGTAATATTTGAAAATGTTAATGATTAAATTTTAGGTGAGGTAACCTGAATAAAGGCCCATGATGCCAATTTTTAAAAAGAAAATTTACTAATGTTTTAGAGACAAAAAATGGAATGAAATGAAATACATCCAAATATGAACAATGTTTACATCTGGTTAATGAGATAGAAGGTGATTTTAGGTTTTTGTACATGTTTTATATTATCTAAAATTTAGAAATTAATTTGATGTTTTCAATTAATAGACTTTATTTTTTAGAATCATTTTCCATTTATAGAAAAACTAAGCAGATGGTACAGAGAGTTCGTTCCATATACTCAGAGTTTCCCCTATTATGGTACATTTATCACAACTAATGAACCAATATTGATTATTGTTATTAACTAAAGACCACACTTCATTCAGATTTCCTTAGTTTTTACCTAATATCCTTCTCGCATTCCTGGACCTTATCCAGGACACACAGCACGTTTGGTGGCCGTGTCTCCTGAGGCTCCTCTCGGCCGTGACGGTTTCTCAGCTGGTCTTTGATGGCCAGGACAGTTTGGAGGAATGCTGGTCAGGTGTTCTGATGCAATTTGTCCTGTGTTTTTCTTCTGATTAGACTTAGGGGCTTGGAGGAGGAGGGCCATAGAGGGAATGTGCTATTTCATTGTATCATATCAAGGGAATATACTGCCAACATGATAGATTAATAGAACAGATAATAATAATAATATGATAATATAATATAGACTAAATGATTGGATTAGATAAATAGTTTTTATGTTTTCTTGGTTTGGTTTTCATGGTATTTTTTTCCCCAAAACACCAGTGCTCAGATTTTTTTGATTAGTTCTATTGTTTTTCTAATTTATTATGCTTAATTCATGTATTTCCATTCTTTTTGATGTATTAGTATAAGTCAGAGTTATGATTTCCTTGGAGCACTATTTTTGTGGGATTCCACAGATTCTAATAAGTGGAATATTTCTTATTATTCTTATTTTCTGGGTATTATTCACTTTTCATATAGATACTTTTTAAAAAAATCTGGGTTGTTTAAAAGAGAGTTTATTTTTTATTTCTTTTTAGTCATTTCACTGTTCATACCATAGTCACATTTGAATGGGAAAAACTGCTCTGTGACAGACAGGACAGAGACCTGTCATGCAAAGAAAAACGAGTGCAGGTTTTCACAAAGCTTGAGCAGAGAAGTGCGGCAGGAGCCCAAGGACGGCTGGCTGCGGCAGTCCGACTGGAGCCAAGGTATGCCCGGGTAGAACAGGGGTGCCCCAGCACACTGACCTGCTCAGGCCGGCGAGACCACTGCTGTTTCCCAAGGGGAATGTCCCTTTGTGTTTGGTAAGCCAATCACTTGTAAACGCGGATGTAAATAGTGTAGGGTAACCAGAAGAAAGTTTTTAAAAGGTCCAAGTGGTAGGGTTTTGTGATTAGAATTCTGTGTTATCAGTTACTGTATTATTTCAGCTTTTTTGCTGAGGTTTTATTTGTGGCCTAATATATGGGCAATTATTTGAAATATGCATCGATTAAAATTATCTTTTAATTATGCAGTTTTGGTTTCGCTCTCTTTACCTAAGTTGGCCCCTGGACCTGTCGGAAACTAAAAGAGGTAAATTAAAATCGCCTGCCTCCACTGTGTTTCTTCCTGTCCTTCCCTGTGCCTCCTGTGGCTTGTGCTCTGAACGTGGGTGCCGCCATTTGGTGTGTTAGATCTTCAATTGTGGATCATATTCTTTATTATCATAAAGTCTTCTTCTTTGTCTCATTTTAAACCATTTGCCCTGAATTCAACTTTACTTGACTATGTTAAAGCAGTAGTGCCTGTTTAACGTGAGGTAACATTTTCCTGGTATATATTTGCCCTTCCTTTACTTTCAAAATTGTCGAATCACTTTGCTTTGGGGATTTCTCTTGTAGGAAGCATGCTGTTGGGGGTTTTGTTTTACTCTCCACTCTTAGAATTCCTTCTTTTTAGAAGTACTTCCGTGGCCATTCATTGACACAGCTGGTATTTTGGTTTTAGTTTTCCTATCAGATTTTATGTCTTTGTCTTTTTGCTTCTATTGCTTTTTTAAAACAAAATCTTTCATGCTACAGTCAGTTTTGTGTTGTATTCCCTCTGACAACTGGAAAATTTGTATTTTTACTTCTCCTGGAGGTAGCCTTTAGAACTATGTAAAATACATTAATCTTTTTTTTTTTTTTTTTTTTTAAGCCTGTAGTAGTTGTCTCCCTTCTGAAATAGTGATCATAAAATTAGTTTACAGATTTGGTCAATATTTTTATCTGCTTTGTGACAGCTTTTTTCTCATGAGTTTTTTGGTTTGTCATATTTTTTTCTGTTCTTTTTCTCCTTTATTTCTCCTCTAGCACCTTTGACTACATTGCATGCTGGTCGCTCCTTGAAAGAGGCGAACCTTCTCAGGCAGCATTTCGCAGGGGACGCATGTAGAAGACGTTCACAGAAGTATTCTAGAGAGCAGCATCGCTCCCAGGCTCCTGGTCATTTTGTTCACAGGGCCATGGCGGTGATTTCTTCCAGTTTCTACCCAGACAGTAGATACCTGCAGCCACAGCCTTCTTTCTCCCAATTCAGGTCCTTCTCCCACCCTGCCTCACCGACACATTGCTCCATACAAAGATGGCTGGCCCATGGTTTTCTTTTTTTAATGAATTATTTACTTATTTAAATTATTTTATTGTTGTTCACCTACAGCTGTCTGCATTTTTCCCCCTTCCCCCTCCCCCACACCAGGCAAACCCACCTCCCTCCCTTGCTTCT